>OZ010635.1:18367760-18535957 GCA_963932165.1 Pimpla rufipes
TGGCCGCCATCGGGGTTGACGGTGGTGGGGGAGACGAGGGGGTTGAGGAATCTTTTTGGAATCTCGGTGGAAGCTGTGACTGTGAAATTTTATAAATCGTTTAATCTGACTCTGTGCATTTTTGTCGTAATTTTTTTTTGTTTCTTGGAAGACACCGGAAGGGTTGAGATTGAGACAGTCCCGGGTTTAGCCAAAGATGATAGGAAACTATGGGAAATCTCACCGAGAAAAAAAGTTTCCTTGATTCCAAAGAACTGGGTGGATTGAATTTTTTTCATTGATTTCAGGAAAATATTTCTTTGAATTTCAAAGACACGGTCGCCCGCGGTTTGCGATTCTCTCGGTGAGATTTTTCAACGGGATTCGCTCTCTCATTGTTTTGACCGCCATCGGGGTTGACGATGGTGGGGGAAACGAGGGGGTTGAGGAATATTTTTGGAATCTCGGTGGAAGCAGTAACTGTGAAATTTTATAAATCGTTTAATCTGACTCTGTGCATTTTTATCGTCATTTTTTTCTTCCTTGGAAGACACCGGAAGGGTTGAGATTGAGGCAGCCCTGGATGTAGCCAAAAATGATAGGAAACTATGGAAAATTACACCGAGAAAAAAGTTTCCTTGATTCCAAAGAAATTGGTGGATTGAATTTTTTTTATTGATTTCAGTCAAATTTTTTTTTTAATTTCCAAGACGCTCCTTGATTCAAAGAAAAGATATACTTGACCCGATCCATCAACGTTTGGCGCATTCGCGATAAGACACATCAAATCAAGAAGATAATCATTGGTTAAACCATCCAAGTTATTGGTTAGCATATCTAAGAACTATAATCCGTAACCAAGATCTTGATCGACATAGCCTATAATTTGTTTGATGAGATCATTCAAGGAAAGCATAACATTAACTTCAGGAAATTATTTCATTGACGTCAAAGAAATGTTTCATAGGTTGAGATTTCAAAGAAATTTCATTGAATCAATGAAACTTTTTTTCTCGGTGCACCATCAGAATTTTTCCTCCATGCCGTTTGAGGAACAATCGAGTCAACTTGACAATTTTCTTCCGGCAAACGCGACTGGAAGGCACAAACAAGCGCGGACGAACTGTAAACCGAAAAAACCGTTCGCAAAGCTCGCACGGCCAAAGGGTAAAACAACGGGCCGCGCGTGGTGCACGCGCAATGAAAAACGACCCGTGCGAAACTAGCTACGGCCACGACCGAGCGTTTTAACGCCGCCGGTAACACACCGCCCGCGCCCGATGCCCCCGTGAATCCAGTCGCTAATTGTCTTTTTATCGATGCGAACAAAAATAAACTGCGCCACTGTTGCAGCTGGGGCCCCGCGAGTCTCAGCCGTAGAAAACGCCGCATCTACCCTGCAGCTCGGTTCCCTGTTTTTTTTTTTTTTTTTGGTACTCGCAGCAAAAAAATGAATCCCACGCTTTCCATACCGATGTTGCATTTTAATCCGAAGCAAAAAAAAAAAAAAAAAAAACGGGAACCCTGAGTGAAATTCCGAAACGTGTTTGGCGTGCTTATTCCGCCCGCGCGCGGTTGTCCCGGATGTTCTCGTTCCATATGTAGCCGCATGTACAACACTGCGCGACGTCTCCCTCTATTTACTCGTGCCCGGGCGGCCCCCGCTTACTTTATTCTTTTATATATTGTCTGGCGACCGAGTATCCCGGGTGCCATTTTCCTACTCTCGCCCCTCGCTCTTTCTCTCTCTCTCTCTCGTCATTCACCGTGTTTTTCGCGTCCCTCCTGCATTACCTAACACGCGAAACTGATGTCAGTGCGACGTCCCAACCTCTTCACGTGTGTTCTCGTACGACGTGTACGACCTTCGCGTATTTTTCCCTTTTTCTTTTTTTGAACGGCCGCCTCGCTCGTCCCCGAGACAATACGAGACTCTGGAGAGAAGTGGACTGCGCCTACTTCTTGGACAGCCCCTTCCGCTCTCTCGCCCCCCCCCCCTCCTCTTCCGTTTTCTTCCGTTTCTCGTTCTGCCTTCTTTCTTCTCGGCTACCGTCGTCACTCGTGTCCCTGGCTATGAAAAACTCGCGCCACGTGCATAATGAGTGTTTCTTCCTTTCTATTTCCTTTTTTTTACCCTTCTTCGTGCGCTTTCACTGCTGTTATAGTACTCCACGTCCCTCCTGTGTGTCACCCCTCGCCTAATCTCCGCTGTGTTCACGAGACTCCCGAAAGTCCGACGCACATGCGGACGACTCCGGACGTTTCGTCCTTGACACTTTGGCAACGCGTTTTGTTTCGGACATTTGGTATACACGATGTTCGTGACGTTGCAGCGGTTGCCTTGGGAATTCGTGGGTATTGGTCGCTGCTTCTTTTCCGCATTGTCACCCTCTTTGGTAAATTGGACGCCGTCGTCACTCGTGTTCCAAAAAAATGTGCACCACGTGCGTAATGAGTATTCCCGTTTTTGGACCCTTCTTTACGTGCCTTCGCTGCTGTCACCCCTCGGCGAATCTCTCGAGTGCCGAAGAGACTCCCGGAGGCCCGACGCACATGCGTTCGATCCCGGACGTTTCGCCCTTGACACTTTTGCAGCGCGTTTTATTGCGGACATGTGACGTGGCAGTTTGCTGACTGTCGATATATAGAGCTGTAAATTGGGAATTGGTCGTTGCTATTTTTTTCCGCATTGTCACCCTCTGGGAAATCGGTAGATGGAGCACAAAGAGCGCAGGAATGCCGCCTCGGGCACCGCGCGCAAATGGCCTCAACCCCTCCCCGCCCTTCCCAACTCTCGCGAAAACTTCGTACACCGTGTGGCGAACGAACCCTCCGGAAACCCTCGGCTGTTTTGTCGTCGGTTCGACAGTTCGGGAATTTCCCTCCGCTTTTGGCGTGGGAAATCGAGGGTACCGAGTGAGTCTTATCATTGACCAGGAATACGGAAATTGCTGGTTTATGTTTGGTCTACTTTGGGGGCTATTTGTCTTTTGATTAAATCACGCTGGTCATTGATTTTTTTTACTTTTTTTACAGTCACAAATGTGACAGTCTGTATAAATACACTAACGACAGAAATAATGATCATGAAAAGATAATTATAATTTAAATAGTTATAATTGTTAGTAAAATAAAATGATAATAAAAATGATTATAATCGTTATTGAAATAAAATTATAATTAAAATTATTATAATTCTTATTAAAATAAAATGATAATAATTCTTAGTAAAATAAGATGATAATAAAAGTGATTATAATTTTTAATAATCAAAATGATAATTAAAATGGTTATAATTATTAAAATGTCAAAATATTTCCCCCAGAGGACTGAGGCATTTTTTCGATAGAGCAATAAATAATGTAATCAGCGAGATAATCATGGTACCAGTAACCATATACACAGCAGATTTCACCACAGCATTCGACGTTATATATCCATCACCCGAATTTTCCTCGTCGTCGCACAGAGTCTGTTTTTCGTTATCGCAGCGATTCACGAGCGAAAAACCGGTTTCGCATTTAACTCGCAAGCCGGTAGCCACGGGGCCGCGGGCCAAGACGGCAATCCGAAAGCGAGTGAGCTCTCGAATCACGGGCGTCGAAAGCTCCGCAGCTCGCGGAGAGGATAAAAGATACGGGAGGCAGCAACACGAGCGGCGGAGCCGCGCAACGAGGGGGAACTGGTTTGTTGCCACTGTATCGGCAGTCGTCTCGGTGGCCTCTATACACGTGCCAAGCGGGCGATAGTGTATAAGAAGCGAAGAAGACGGTTCTTGTGGGAGTGAACCGTTCGCCCGGATGGACCTGGCAGAGAGAGAATCGCGCCGGCGTTCCGTATACCTTTCTGTGTGCAGCCTTCTCGGGGCTTCCCGACTTTGCCCATTAACCGTATTGTTTCGCCCTCGAAGCTATCTCGGGCCTTTACGACGAAACTTTATATCCCTAGGACCGATAAGATTAGCATTTGTTTCAGTCTCTCTCTCTCTCTCTTAGCCTCTTTCTAGTCGCCTCCGCTCCCGCAACCCGATCGTCCTGCCTCTTCATTGTTCGGGCCTCTTAGACGCTTCCGTACCGACAATACGCACCGACAACGACCAGCAAGATCCCCCCCCCGTATCGCCCGGTGCTTCCGAGTCGCTTCTTTTCTCCTTCTCCGTATTCCGGTGTCTCTCTTATCATCGCAAGCTGCCGCTTTTATAGTTCGTAGACTCGCGATAAACTAAACACCCGAGGGTCCTTATCGCTTGATGAGAACGCGATTGATGAGAATCGACCGTTTCGATGAGTTTCATGGGCGTACAGGGAGCTTTCGGCGTGTGTGTATTAATTTCCGCTTAGCACCAGGTTTTTCATCGTTAACACTTGACAATTTTATAGACAATTATTTTCAGTCTCTGAGGGGTCCAATTTTTTTTTACTTAAGGGGAGGCGAAACCTCCGTGAGTGCGAGAGAGATAGAAAATTATTTTCGGACCAACAATACACGGAAACTAGACACATGTCAGGAAAAAAAAAGTTTTACGCCAACCAGAATCGAAAGAGGAATGGTGTAAAATTTTTTGTTTTATCCGGAAACGTTGGGCATCGTCGGAATAATTGGTTACAGTTTTTATTACCGACTGAGCAGATTTCACCTCGCCTTAAGAACGATTTGGAGATTGAACTCTGAATTTAAGATCAATCTTGAGATCAAACTTAATTCCCAATATTCCCAATTCTCAACCCCTTGGCAACTGTAGTCCCAATAATATGCACCAACAATAACAAGGAAGCTCCGTGTATCAAATGTTCTTTCAAGTCTATTTTCTCTCTCTATATTCCGGCCTCTCTTGTCACCACAAACTCCAGCTTTTACTTCCTCTACTCGCGATAAACTAAACACTCGAGGGTCCTTATCGCTCGATAAGAACGGGATTGATGAGAACGAGCCATTTAACTGCACTTCGTCGTGACGTAGAGAGCATTCAACGTACGTATTAATTTTTCCATAACACCACTTTTTTTCGCTGTTACAGTCGGCTATTTCTCGGAGAATTACGCGAAACTGGTGCTCTGTGTGCAACACGTTACTCTCGTCGCTGAAAATGCACTACCCCCACCCCCGCGCTGGAACATACCGAGCGTCGTTATCGCGAAAGTTGAGGCAGGAATTTTAAAATACTTGAGAAGTTTGTGTGTGTCTGTGTATGTGTGTTGGGGTGTGTTTGGGTCTCTACGTACGCGAGAGGCAGCGCTAAAGGTTCGTAGAAAGGACGGGAAAGTTCGTGTAAGGGAATGCGCTTGCCTGACGCCTGGGGCCGCGAAAACTTTTGCTCGAAATTGAAAAATTCTTTAACGAATGCTGCGGCTCAACGTCGGACTGTCGAGACTTTGTTGCGGCATCAAGTGTCTTCGTTATTCGGATATTTTCAGGCAATGAGAACTCGCGGAGGGCGAGACATCATTTTTTCGTTGATTTTACTCACAGAAAAGTATTCGTACAGTAGGTCCTCGATTTTATGGAAAGTCCAGACTTTTAGTACCCCCACTTAGCATTCTTAACTTTCGCATGACTTAAAAAAAAAAAAAAGATTTTTTGGAAAAAAGTCATTTCATGAGCTAAAATTCCCCGAGGCCGGATTTTTAGCTCATGGAATGACTTAAAAAAAAAAAATTATTTTTCGGAAAAAAGTCATTCCATGACCTAAAAATCCGGCCCCAGGGAATTTTAGCTCATGGAATGACTTTTTTCCGAAAAATAATTTTTTTTTTTTTTAAGTCATTCCATGAGCTAAAAATCCGGACCGGGGAATTTTAGCTCATGAAATGACTTTAAAAAAAATATATTTTTCGGAAAACGGAAACTTTCCCCCCGTTTCCGAAAAAAAAGATTGTTCGGAAACGGCGGGACTTTCGTAATCACGACTTTATGCACTTCCGGTCCTGATTCGTCCATATAATCGAGGTCAGAGTGTAACGGGTCTGCATAAAAAAACAAGAAAAATAAAACGCGGCGTGGATGCTGAAGAATCTCAACGCACGATGGTCGTTCGAGGTTGTTCGAGTCTGTCCGCGCCCCGCCGGAGGACGCGAAATCGGTATTCGAAACTTCTCGTCGGGGGAAAACGCGCGGTACACGCGGACAGACGTCCTTCGGTCGATGAAAAATGCTGCCGGCGGATTCTCGGGAAGGCGGATATGCCGGGCACACGAAAGGGGTGCGAAACGACGACAATGAAAAGGTCGGGCCGGGTTCGGGTGTGGGGGGCACGCGTTTGTGTATTCTGCATAAGGAAGCTCTCCCTCAGCCGGGTCCGATGATGTATGGTCAAGTTTTGGGTCTCCTTCCTTCTTCCGTCTTCTTCGAGTCCGACAGATTCAGGAGCTTCGTCACCTCACGTGCTAAGCTGGCAAAGCTCGCATTCAGCCCTCGTCATTTTTTCACCATATTTCTGCAGCTTCGGAAGCAGCTGAGGAACGAAACAATTTCGAAAAAAAAAAAAAAAAAAATCAGACACAAAGTTGTAAAGTTTGGTGACCAGGGCACGTTGATCTTTCTCTCTCTTCATTTCTCCTGCCAGTTGCAACCTTCGAGCGACTCTCGTGAATTTTTTCCCAGCGTTATTTCGTCGAAGGTTCCCGGGTACCGAGTGAGCAAAACCGGAGGGACGATTTTCGCGTGCCCATCGATCGCCGCTCACGCGCCTGCGACGCACACACTCGTTAATATTTCAGCCGGGTGTTCTGCCCGACTCCGCGCTTCACGACTTCAAACAGCGCATCGGTACACCCGTCCCGGACTCGGTCTGTAACTCCCGCTCGGCGATCAACTATGCACGCTGTGTACACCCCGAGCGCGTGTACGTATTTCGCGTATATACGGGGCGTCGTCAATATTTTATCAGAACCGAGTTTCTCCAGCGGACCCTTTTCGAGCTGTGTAGTACGTGTCGCGGGTGTGCGATGTGTGTGTCGTTTGCATACTTAACATTGATCTCGCCCGATGGAGAAGCATCTTGTGCCATTACTCGCGAAGTTTCGCCCGCCCTTCCTGGGATTCGCTCGTGTTGTCGCTGCAAAGAAAATCAGGCGGGGACTTTGACACAAAACGGTTTGTCTCGTCTTATCAAATTTTTCGACGCAGCAGGAACACCAGGAGCGAGAGGAATAATTTGTTTTTAACCTTTTTTTGCATACAACGATGTAACAATTAATTTCATAAATTGGGTATGTGCGAGGAAAATTTATGTCGTGAAATTTCCAACGAAAATTACGCTTTCGTGACACTTTGGTGCCGTGACATTTATACGATAATCTTTTGTATAAAACGGGTTGCCCTTAAAAAATGTTCCAGCCCACCAGAAACACGAAATACCGAACGCCAGAGAATTAATTTATCAACTATTTTTTTTTCGCTCGGGTCCTGAACGATAACAATTATTTTCATCAATGAAATTGGGAATGTGTTAAATGAAAATTCCTATCGCGAAATACTCACCGCGAATTCCGTTTTTTGTGACTTCGGTGCAGGTGGCATTCATACGAATTCGGTATTGCCGACAAATTTTGACATACTGAACGCCCACGCGCCGTGACGAAATTTCTCGTTGCATGCGCCGGCGTCGAATAAATTCCGTATATAATCCCAGCAAGAGCAGCCGTACTGCGGCTTCAATCAATGCGAGAACAATTTCCCGACTGCGAGAAAAAGAGCCCATTGTACCATCCACGCGCGCATTTCGCTCTCCCGCTAATTTTCTTTGCACACCCCTCGCAACGTATCGTATATCCTTGGCCGGGATCGGACCAGCACACTACGATTTAGCCTGAGCGCACGCGAGCGCAATCTCGTAATGACGGGTACCGCGAAATCTTGTATACATCTCTGCATCGCTGGACGAGAGTACAGTGCGAGTTTCAGCAAAACCTGCAACGGTAAAGGGGGGACGAAGGATGAGGAGGTGGGCCGAAGGGCAAAAAAAAAAAAGAAAAAAGCAGAGAGATCGTGAGCGTAATTGCGCCGTTCTAATTTTTCCTCGAAGCTCGCGTCGTTCGCGGTTCGTATCAAGAAAAACGCCCGACGAGATCCGCGAAAATATTGATTCTTGATGAATTGCGAACCTCTCGAAGCTCGAAGCTCGAGGCAACTTTTGAGCCCCCCGTGTGTGTTTAAACGACGAATCCCCGGGGCGAGTCACGTTTCCGCAGTTATCCGGCGCAACACGCGCCCCGCCCGCAGCCTGAAATGGAAACTGGATGATCGGGGGCCTCGCGAGTGGTGTATACGACCGCAGCGCTGACGGCGAACGCGCTGCGGGGCCGCGCGCGATATAAGACCCGCTCCTCGGCACCTCGGAATGAGTCACGCGAGCCCCGCTCGAAGTGTCGGGCGAATTCGAGCTGGTCGAGCTCGCCGATCGGACACGCCAACGCTCGAGCGAGACGGCGGGATTCTGGCACCCTCGTCGCTCGCTCCTTTTCTCCTTTTCTCGTTTTTTCTCCTTCCGGCTAATTTTTTTTCTTTTCTCTCACCCCGCACCTTTCTTGTTCTTATATTTCTCCACGTCTTCGCAGTCACCGCCCCTTTCATTCGAGATCCGAGCCCTCCGGGCGCCACCGGTTGGGGTGAAGAAATATTAGCGACGATATCGCGTTCCCCTTCTTCTCCCTCTTGCCCCCCCTCACCCCGTGGGCACTTGAGCGAATAATCATTGTTTGTGTTACATTTAATGTCGGGCCTTGACGAGATTCAGTGTATTTTTTTTTTCTTTTTTTTTTGCTGCACGAATGGTTCGCATTTCTCGCGAATATCTTGATTGCACCTTGTTACACTCCGGGTACACTGATTGCGCGGCCATTTGTCATTCGTAAATACTTTACCACACAACCCCGCGCGACTAATACGCCTCGCTCTCTCTCTCTCTCTCTACGGTGATTTATTATTTTTCTTATTGACCCCGAAGGGTGCAGATACCGAGTTAATGGAGCGATTACCCTCGAGCGAAGGGATATTCTCGCGTCTCTGTCTCGCGGAGCGGTGAACCGGCGGCGTTTGCTGCGCGACGAGGCGTCTGACCAAACAGTGATGTATCTACTGCTCGGGCGATTGAATTAATTGCCGGCTTCACGCGGTAGATTTAATTTGTTTAACTGCAGCCGGGAATAAACAGAGGCGATCGAGGTGAGACGAGTGAATTTTATTAGGCCGCAAAAAAAAAGTTGATCGAAATATCAATTCGTTTTTTATCACGTGTCACGCCAAAAATAAACTGATTCAATTTGCCCCTGACCCAAACTCAACCCCGCGAATTAATTGACACTCGCATCCGTTAACTAACCGCAGATGCGGATAAATAGAGGAGACCGGGGCGAGTAGGGTCAATTTTACTACGCTGCAGTAAATAAAAAATCAGAAACGTTAAGTCGATTTTTGTGATCGCGTTTCACGCCAAAAATAAATCAACCCAATTCGCCGCCGACCCAACCCGAACCTCCTCCCACCGCAATAATCTTAATCCTCGCGAATTAATTAACACTCGCGTCCATTAATTAACCCGCTCGAGAGTTAATCCGTACACCGATATCGAGGCGGAGATTAGTCTGGAAGCCACATTAGATACCCCGGGCCGGCATTATGCACCGGAGAGTCGACGCTTACGCTTTCATTACAACGCGCGCGAATGAGAGTGAAAATGGCTGCGCGTCTATTTGCCACGAGCGGAGGACGCAGAATGCAAAACCCCCGGGCTCCATCTCCGTCTCCTCGATTGTCGGTATAAACCGCCGGTATCTTCGCTCGTGAATATCTTTCCCCGCTATATTCGCCCGGCTATGCCGGTAGCGCGCCACAATAACACTTCGAGGATTTTTTTTGCCCTCCCAACGTACCCCTATGTATACAGGGTGATTCAGAATCCCCGCACCAAACGAGTCCTGGAAGTCCGAAATGGTCCGAGGAAAGTGTATGCAAAATTTAAGATATTTATTCCCCAGTAGTTTTCGAATGAGAGCCAATTTCCGACAGCCAATCAAAGAACTCGCCCTCAAGCAAATTAAGAGAAAGTTTAGAGTAAGTTGAGGGAGAACTTACCTTCAACTTGCTCTTAATTCGCCCTTAACTTACTCTCAACTGGAGTACAAATTAAGAGAAAGTTGAAAGTAAGTTGAGTGCGAATTAAGAGAAAGTTGAGAGTTAACTGAATGCGAATTAAGAGAAAGTTGAGAGTAAGTTGAGTGCGAATTAAGAGAAAGTTGAGAGTAAGTTGAGTGCGATTAAGAGAAAGTTGAGAGTAAATTGAGTTCGAATTAAGAGAAAGTTGAGAGTGAGTTGAGTGCGAATTAAAAGAAAGTTGAGAGTAAGTTGAGGGCGAATTCTCTGATTGGCTGTCATAAATTGGCTCTCATTAAAAAATTACTCGAAATAAAAATTTCAAATTTTCCACACTCGTTCCTGGGACCATTTTAGACTTTCGGGACTCGTTTGGTACAAAGATTCTGGATCACCCTGTATATATATACACATACATATATATATATCTATACGCACGTGCACGAGATGCGGGGGCAGGCCATTATTTTTCCCCGGAGCGCGCGCGGTGCGGCGGGAGTAGCCAACCAGGGCGCGCGCAGCGCTTTGCCGATAATTTTCTCGTTGTTTGCGCTCAAATGTATGCCACATGCCCGAGAGCGCGGCGCACGGCCGCGTGGATGCTGCCGCCGCTGCTGCCGGCTCTGGCCACTTTTTATCACTTTTGCGAACGCCGGTCTGGCTGCCGGGCGGACGGGCGGACAGGCGGGGGCGAGAAAGCCATCGAGTGGAAAAACGTTGAAAGCCGATTGCACGTCGACAATAAAAACAAGGGGTTGCGTGGAGAGCCTCTGTCTATGTGTGTGTGTGCGAGGGAAGGGAGGGGAGGGGTGTAGGGGGGAGGGTACACACATGTACGTGGAAAGAGAGAATAGTAGGCAAGGGATAGTCGAGAGAGAGAGAGAGAGAGAGAGAGAGAGAGAGAGAGAGAGAGAGAGAGAGAGAGAGAGAGTGAGAGGGAGAGGGATGGAACTAGAGCTGCCGTGATCTAGTGAGCGAGGCTCGCGGTCCGCTGGGACGGCACGAACCACCCCCGGCCACACGGCATCAAAAGCGCACGCGGCACTGGATTTGTTGAATTTTCACACTGGCCCCGCGATCGCTTCGCGGATATTTTTCCCTCGCTAACGCGTGAGAATCCACCGCGCGACTGCGCCGGGTATAGCTAAAACTGACCGATGAAATAACCGACACGGAGAATGGGATTGCGGAGTTTGCGACTGCTTTGAGTGGGAGAGTATTTTCCACCGGCTCCTTACTCGTTGTTTATCCATGAGTCATTGTTCAGTGTTGAGTCGTTTTCTTCATTGCTTAGTCCTTGTTCATTTTTTATTCGCTGTTCATTGTTGAGTCCTTGTTCATTGTTGATTCCTTGTTCATTATTGTTGAATTCTTGTTCACTGTTGATACCTTTTTGATTGCTGAACCATCGTTCATAGTGTAGCCTCAACAATGACGATGGGGATGCGATTTATGGATGACGAACAAGTTGACGAAGAAGACCAGTCGTTCAAAAAACATTGAATATACGACGACTGAGTGACACGAAAGAAAATGAGTCCACGAATTCACGTCCGTGATTTACCCCTCGTATGCTTGGCGCACACTAATCAAAAAGCTCGATACCGTAAAACAAGTATCCAGGTTCCAACAAGACCATAGCAAGATCAGCTTACATATACATCACGGTTACACGATATTGTGGCCGACTCGCCGGGCGCCGGGTGTAGAAACGCGCGGGGCTCGTGGTTATGGAGCACCGGACGTTCCTGCACTTCCAGCCGGGTCTTCATGTTTGCCAAGCGCCGGGACGCCCGGCCATATTTTCCAATACACAATCCCCGCAGACGCCCATGGTAAGAGCCTCTCACTGTCTCTGCGTCCGTGCGGCAAACCGCATCGGGTCAGCCGGTATACACATCGAGACCCAGAAAGCACACACACCGACTGTATATAGGTGCGGCAGGACGACCGGGAGATATACGGAGCCACTCAAGACGCGCATAAGTGCTCATAGCTCAGCGAATTATCGGATATAGCGGAGGGCCGGGGCCGCCGCGGCCATTCGCGAGAGTGGTCCCGCATTCGCAATTTATTCCGGCCGTATCCAGCCCACCGCCGCCGGGAGTGGCTGCGCGGAGACCGATCATCCGTGCACGGCGAAGGAATTCAGCGCAACCGTGATGAGCGCGCGTGCTTTACTTTTCAGGCGGTAGAGGCGAGTGGTGAAAGAGCGCCGGGCGCGCGGGCATCGGGCGAAGCGGATTTTCGAGGCTCATCGTGCAAATGGGCAAATTGAAGAGGTCCCAGAGTGAAAGAGAGACCAGACGGACGGACGGAGAAACAGATACGAACAGACGGACGGAGAAACAGAGACGAACAGAGACAGACGCTGGGAAAACAGATACGAACAGACAGACGGAGAAACAGAGACGAACAGCCAGACATTTAGACGGTGAAACAGAGACGAACGGAAGGACGCAGACGGAAAGCGAAAGAGATAAAGACAGAGACGGAAAGGGTGAAAGGGTGTAAACTGGGAGAAAGAACGAGTGGGCCAGGCCGAAGCGAACGCGGAGGGTAGGAGAGGGAGATAAAGGGTGAGTGGTCAGTCTGCGGACGATTTAGTCGTCCCTCGTCCCGCTCACCCCTCCAGCTCGCCAGCGCTATTTTCCTTCTCGCTCTCACCCTGAATCTCCATGCATCCCCCGTTCATGGAGCCACGTTTCTCCGCCGCAGCCGCGCACCAACGGACTCCCGGGCATTATATCGGCCGAGCTTTATACCCTCACTCGTTCTCGGCCACAGCCAACCCCCGGACTCACCCCGGACTCGCCTCGGCATTGTGCGCGAGTGAAGGCAAGAGAAAGCGGCTCGCGTATAAACCGTGACCTTGCTTCTGATGCTCCGACTACCGCGCCGCACTTCGTTCGACTCCGAATGGCGTATACACCGTGTTTTAATGCCGCCGCGGCGCCTCCATGCGTATATACATATACGGTGGAACCGTAGATCCCCCTGGCAGCTGGATAGCAGCCGGGAGCTGCACTCCGCGCTGTACTCACTCGCGCGTTCCTCTTTCCAACCTGGCAGTGGCTTTTCCTCCCCCCACCACCCGCGCACACGGTACATAGACTCCGTTCTTTATTTACTTTGTGGTAGACGCGCGGAGGTGGCACCGGAGTATCTTGGTATACGTAGTGAGCGGGGTGAGCGCGGTGAGCGTATAGTGAGCGCGCCCACTGTGCGAGAGTAAATGGAATGAGCCTGCAGCGCTTTCGTGGCCGCCTTTCAATTTTAAACGCAGCGAGGGGCTTGAGTGCGGCTCGCATAATTCGCTGAGAAGTGACCCAACTGCTGGAGAACTTCGGGGGAGGATTATGGCCCGGGGGTTTTGGGATTGTACTTTTTTTGCGTTGATCGAAGGGTGTCTGGTTTTTGAATCTCGGGCTCGGCTAGGGTTACGCGATCGGTTTTATTGCCATTTTTTTGCGCTCGAGCAGTCCTTCCAAAATAATCTTAACCAACGTTCAAACCTCGCACGCCAGAGAACTGTCAGAAACCAATAACAAGACTGAAACTGCTGGTTGGTTATCAGCGCCTTGCTGGAAACCCTACAGGCAATCAGACAATTAATAATTCGGCAATAATACTTGTATCGAAAAGGCGAGATAAATTACTCACTTATTTTTTTAAGAGGAATTTTTTTAACGACGGTTCTAAGGACCCTGGCAAAAAATACCAGACCTAACTCACGTCGTGTCTCGCATCGGAATCCTAACGAATTATCGAGCACCCACAAATATTTCACAAGGAAACCGATCGGGCATGGAGAAATATCCGTGGTTAAATGATTCATAGACACTACACGGGTAGATCGCGGCGCCAAACGAGAGAGGAAACTCCTAACTGTATTTTCGCGAATTATACGATCGCGCGTCAATCACACGAGGCTCGCGTCGTATAAGCGAAAAGCCGCTCGGAGACCACGGGGGCCGGCTCGGTGCGCGCGACTGCGGGTGATTTATTTTACGTACGTGACCGGAAGTCTGGCGGCGGACGTTCGGTCCACCGCCCACCGCCATCCAAGCACCCCTTAAATCAACGTAGCCAACCGTAGAGCGCGCGAGGCGGCGCGAGTGAAACAGAAAGAGCTGAATCGACCACCGGCGAATCGGTAGAGAGTCGAGCGCGAATCGTTGAGATGCGCCGGTACAGCGCGGCCGTGGATCGACATACAGCTATGCGGAGCGACCCGCCACCCCCGCTCAACGATACAGTCGATTCGCCCGGCGCGATATTCCGCTCACGACGTATCGCACACGATGCGCCGCGCTACTTGCTCTCGCCCTGCTGCCACTCGATGTCTCTGCGTCGAGTACGGAGACGCGAAGCAATATTTTTCGCGAAAACACACGGAAAATCGACCACGAGCAATCGCGGTTACAGCATCGAGGAGAGAGAGAGAGAGATAGAGAGACAGAGAGAATAAGAAGGAGCGAACAAGCGACTGTCTCTGCGCTTCGTAGCTGTGCATTGACTTATCGATGCCGTTGGTACCACCAACGTCCCACGTACTCCGCAAGATTCACTCATGTCGCTCTGTTTTTCTTTCCACCGTGGGGTTCCACCTATATCGATATATACATATCGACATATACAATGGATACTGTACAGATGGAAACTGGTTTATGGTGGCTGGAGGAGGGCCCCCCCCCCTCCTCCAGCTTTCTCCCTCATCCTCCCCCCAGGATGAGGGAGAAAGCGAAATAAAAAGGGGATTGAGAAAATGTGAAGAAATAAGCTGCGTTGGCCGGAAGACGAGAAAATAAGGACGAGGCCGTAGGGCGAGAGGGGGTGGAGGAAGGACTGCTCGAAAATGGACGATGGTGGAAAAGTGGAATCCGAAGGCTGGAAGGAATGGAGCGGGGTTGGGCTGTCTGGCGAAGTACAAGGACGAGAGGGGAGGGTGGATTTTTCCCGGGATACGCGGAAGCCACAGCCAACAGCGAAGATGCGCGGCGGCGGGGGAAGAGAGGCGGAGATCTTTCCGACTTTTTCGAAGTTTGACCTGGATAAGGAGTGACGAAGTCGCGCTTACACTTTGGCGTCGGAGTGGAGCGTGGGTGAAGGACGGAGAGCTCGATGTGTGACGCGTTCGCACATTGCGAACGACACTTTGCCTCCGTCGTTGAAGTCTTTATATACCCTGATTTTCTTTTTTTTTTTTTTGCTGTATTGGATCGCGAAGAGAGGTCGAGGGAAAATAGACTGTTGGGGAGTTAGGGTTCACTTAGGATTCACTTTGGTAATCTTAATGACACTTTCTAAATTGGGCATCAAGATGGATGAACAAGGTTACAAAGTTGAGGAACTTTTGCTCAGTTCACTGCGGTAGCCTGAATTGCATTGTCCAATGTTGTCATCGAGCTGGGCAACACGAAGGAAACAAAAGAGTTGGGCGGACTCAAAAAGTGGTTGCACGAACTCACTTTTCGTCCGTCTATATAACCACTCGTTTGTGAGTTAAGACAACCACTTATTCGTTGTCTCAACTCACAAAATTATTATAGGCACGAAGTGAATCGTTCTAGCAACTAATTTTTAACTAACTCATAAAAGGGGAATTGTCCCAACATCCAACTGTGATTTTTTGGTTCTGTAGTTAACTGTAGATCTACTTCATTGTGGTAGCCTAAATTATACTCTGTGTTGTACATTCATCAAGGAGCGTAAATAAGATGCGTTTGATTCGCATCCAGCTTTGATTGTTCGCAGTTGCATAAAAGGAAGATCTGAAAAACCGACGAGCCTTTTGCCCGGTTCCTCAGCATGTTTCGAAACTTCGACTCGAGGCAATCTCGGTCATTACTGAGGTCGTGCCGCGTTCGCCACCGAGTGGTCTTTCCGAATACGGGGATAACGTCGTTGTGAGGTTACAGGACGAAACCTCTTACTTTAATACCTCGTTACCGCAAGTCGGTTCGCTCACTCACTTCAATTTCACCGGCGCGCGGCGCGACGCTGCCAAAAGATTTTTCCCATTAGAGTCCTCTGACCCGGAGAGAAAAAAAGACGCGGCTAACCGATATTGAAGAGTTCCCCGCCGTTCGTCAGTATCTCCGCGGTTAGTCACCAGATTCAATTTATTTTTTCTTGCGCGGAGGAGAAAAAACATAGTACGACTGTCAGAATTTTTGCTTTTTTCCTCTCCTCATCGAGAGACGAAATCCAATGATTTCCACCCTCGATGTTATCCAAGTGCAACAATTTACTTCATGAAAAAGAACTTGCGCCCCAAAATCAAAGGAAATGTAATTAAAAAAAAAAGAAAAAAGCTTTTTCGTGAATTTCCTAATGACATCGCCGCGGAAAGTCGAGTTGCACGCGAGTTACAGTGGTGAATCTCGTGCGTTGGTTAGTTCGCTGGTACCATGGTTGGTACCGTCGAGACGGGAGTAATGAAAATTGAATTAGTTATGGAAATATCCTACGAGGACGTGCGGAATCCGTCGGCGCCGCCGGCGCGTTTGCCCGATTATGACTTACATACTACAGACGCGTAGCTCATTCCGCGTGTGTTACGCGCGTCAAATAAACTCTCGCACTCGCGTAAAACAGACGCGGCGACGGTGGATTTATGTACACAGATGGTACATATAAAACTGCGAGATACGTGAAAAAGAGCCGAGTTCCAGGACAGAAAACGAATCCTCCGAATCTCGTGCGGCTTGCGTGATGCATAAACCGCATATCTATGTCCTCAGCCTCATTTTGACCCACCGGACCCCTCAGCCACTGGCCGCACGCTCGGTCGTGTCGCATTCAGCGACGAGGAAATACAAATCGGGAAGTCGCGAAGGCGAGTAAAATGCGCCGCGTCATGTTCTCGTCGTCGTTGTTGTCATCGCCATCGTCGTCGTCGTCGTCGCAGTGGCCGCTAACGTTTTCGCAAACACCGTTTACTCATTTCGAATGCAAATTTGTTTTGGAATGGAATTCCGTCCAAGTTCCCCGGTGGAACGTCTAACGAGGTCGTTACGACACAATTCTTTGTGCCAACGCGAACGCGAATCCTCCACCAGTGCGGAATTAATTTGCTCCGGACGCTATTCGCTGATTTGCTTTGGCGAGCAACGTTTTTTTTTTTTTTTTTTTTTTTTTTTTTTTTCGTTGCTCCCATTACTCCTGGTATTTATCGGTGCGCTCGGAGGTCACGGAGGAAACCGACGTCACAGTCGCATAGCGCCGAGAGAATTCGCGCACAATGGACGCGCGGTCAGCGGGCCGCGTGGCTTCCGGGTGGTAGCAACACGCTCGAGAATAACAGGGAAGATATGGTTTATGGCTCGCAATCAGCAATTCGTATATCCGTCTTAAATCATGTGGGCCAGTGGCACACAGTGTTCCATCCAAATCTATCAGCCGGCTTTCCGTGTGTTTGTTGCCCGGCGGTGGCCTAGTGGCAGCCTCTGGCGCGTCCCCCCGTTGTGTATACGGCCCAGCGACGCCAGCGAGGTGAGCGGTATATAGGAGTCGCTTCGGCTTGACCGAGGAAGAGACACGAGCCAGGCGCACAAGCAACGGTGAACGCCCCAGCGCCGCGAGTCACCGGGGGATCCTTGACACCTGGAACACCGCCAAACTTTGGTCCTCGCGCGAGCGCGCCAGGCCCGTCGTATATACTCGTCCCGCCTCTCTCTCCCTTCGGTCCCCTTCACGCCCTCGTCCTCTCGGCCCTGCAGAGCGACGACCTTATGCCGCCGGCAGGCTTCCAAAATTACTGCTCCACCGCGTCAGCGCGGCTACGCCGCCGTGTTTGTTTTCAACTTGATCTCACGTTGGCACGACCCTTTTCCACTGGACATTTCTGACGGACCCTCGGGTTTTTTTGTTCCGAGCCTGAAATCCTAGTTCCTGATCGAAGGTGACGTTTACATGGCTTGCACCATTTGTGATACCGCTCTATGGGTACTTTTTGGGGTGCTTTGGTTTTGTTCCTTATATATGGGACGTATCCCATTTGGGCAGTAGGAATCACCGCAAATGGCAAAAAATCTTTTTGATGGCTTACAGGTGTCATAGCTGAATGAACCTCATGAACTTAGTCGCTTTAGTCAGTCAGTGAACAAGCCCTGGTTGGAGGTGACATTTAGGTAGCTTGTACAATGTGTTATACCGTTCTCTGTGGGAATTTTTAGGGTGTCTTGAACGTATGAAATCATAGCAGGTGGCAACAAGAATCTTGTTGATATCTCTTATTGGTACCATAGTCGAATGAACCTTCCTGAACTTAGTCACCATAAGGGCGTAAACATGTTGCGGGTCACCCAATAAATTGTTGGGTCGAAGGCAGAGCTCGTTGCAACAGAAGAGTGGAACGTAAAAATAGTCATTAATATTGTCGGATGGTCGGACAGACGCAGAGACCTGTACAGTCAATAAGTCGACTTAGACGCAGTCCTGTTGTCCCTTCGCCCATCGAGGGCCGCCGTTATCCCGCTTTCGCCAGACGCCCCATCGATTGGCGAGAGTGCAAAAGTTACCGCGCGCGCTCCGCGTGAAAGATGCTTAAGTCGAGTGTTATTAATCGGATTACTGATACGACGAGTCGCGTCTTTTTATTGCCTCACGCTCGACAGTCGCCTGTTTATAAAACAAACTCGCGGCGAGTGGAAAGTTAAGCAGCACTTTTTCTGAAACAAGAGGGATTTTTAACGCAACTTGTTGTACTCTTTGTTTCCAACTCGTTTGCAAAGCTGATCGGACGAATGGAGCAACGTCAGGAGGTTGATAAAACGCTACTAGAAAAATGCTTCAAGTTTTTCTTGCAGCAACAAGAATAACTCGTGACTCGTTGAACAGCAAGAAAATCGTCGGTATTTTGTCACTTTTAGTCTCGAGATCAGATGGAATATTTGTACAAGATAAGAATATTGTCCAAATTAAAAAAGCGCAGAAGAGACTTTTACAAGAAGCTGATGCGTTCTCCTGATTTTAAGCGGATGAACTGTGACTAACACCGAACGTCCAGACGTCGTTTGTGATTGCGCAGGTGCGACAAATTTGCCAGCTCATCTGTCAATCGCCGCACTGTCAACCAATATCACTGATGTGTTTTGCGCTCGGTGCCTTAAGCGGGCTGAGACCGCGTTGACGTCGTTAAACGCGCAATGCTCCTAATTCCGTTTTACGCGGCAAAATCCCGCTCAAAGCAGGAGGCGAAGTGGCCTCCATAGACAGAGCGTCGCATTATCCCGCCGATCCGTCGCTCGAAATCGGGCGCAGATCGTCCGTGTCGTTGCGCCGGGCTTCCCAAAAGCAATTATCCAATTATGATCACTGCATACCGCGCGCCTCGGTCGCTCGGAAGCCCCGACAAGCGGCCCACGGGCCAAACGCGAAATCGGACATTGCACATCGTTCAACCAAGACGAAATTGTAATCCCCGCTGTCTGGTTTCAATTATTGGCCGATCAATCGGGCCTCGAATTTATCGTTTGCCCGCGCGCCACGGGGGAAGATTGAATTCGCTATTCCGCACTCCGCATAGCCGGCTGGGAGTGCCGAGTAATCGGAACGGAATCGCCACGCGAACCGCCGCAACGAGCATACGAGCCTCGGACCCCTTTTTTATTTTGAAATTTCGCTATGAATGGACGATAAGCCGGGACCGATTTATAGGCTCCGCAGGCCGCATTCAAAGTGGATTGCGGCGCTATTTCTGTAGACACTTTTTTGCCGGGCTTACAGTGTTATATCGACAAGTCGTAGCCTCGCACAAAACCCATGAAAGAGAGACATGTTTCTGATCGATCGCTGTCGTTTTTGTTTCAGGCTGAATTACTTGACATCGGGCCTCACGCCAATGTGGTATCATGCGACCAACGTTGCCCTTCACGCAGCCGCCTGCGTCCTTGTAACCAGAGTGAGCCTGGCTGTGGCGTCGCTCAGGCCGGGCTTCGCCGCTCTAACCGGCCTTCTCTTCGCGGCTCATCCCGTTCACACGGAAGCGGTAAGTGTCCATCACATTGCACTAGAGTATAGAGTATCGATTTCTTTGATCCTGGGATATTAAATCCCTTAAGGTTCAGAGTGTCACAGAGTTTCCCGAAGAATTTACGTAAAGTATACAACGAGACATCTAAAAAAAAAACCCACTTCTTTCATTGATCCCGTACAAAACCCGACGTAAAAATAATACACGAAGTCCATTACCAACAAAATAAAAAGTGTATGCATCCCCGGACGACCCTAGCGATCTCAAGACTCTCACCACGTCATCATCGTACTCAACGAAAATGTGATTAACACGGTAAAAGACGTGACAGCGTCGAACCAGCGGAAGCCACATTCACGAGAGGCTGTATATCATCATTAGGCATATCATCCTCCCGAACGCGGACTGTCGTAAATTGCGGCTCAGCTTCAGGACGAGGAGTGGCGCGGTGGAGGGGTTGGAGGGATGAGTATTATTAGGGTTTAGTGTGGCTGTTGTCAGTGCGTGTTGATGAGCAGGAGCCTCGGTTATGCCGGCCCGTGAGTGTTCGGTTCGCTGCATAATGTAGTAACCGCGTTCATCTTCGTGTGTTGCTCGGCCGGCTTATCTGTTATTTCAGAGTCCGCCATGACGCGAGCCGAGAGGGGGTAGGGTGAGGCGATGTATAGGTACGTATAGATTCGGGGTATGGGCGACCGGGTTGGGGGTTGGGATGCGCAGTATCGGCTGTGATGGGATAGTTGAGCGAGCGGCTCATATACCCGGAGTTGAGGTTGCTAAGAGGTAAGATGAGACGGAGATTACGAGGCATCATAACACATCCACTCGGGGGCCGCGGAGGGAGGTTAGGTCGCGGTGGGGTACGGCTCCGTGGGGTTGGGCGGCCAGGGGGTAGGGGTAAATCGGTTAGCAGTGCACGCGCAGTGAGCGGGTGGATACTGTATGGCTAAGAGACCGTGAGATATAAAGCCAGAGTGAGATTCGCGGTGGAAGCTGCTGCTGGTATCGTCCGATAAAGGAAATATTCTACCTGGGCGAAAGCCGAAAGCCCCGAGCACCGGCGGAGCGCACATTACGAACCGTTCCATACCGTCGCTGCTGCTGCTGCTGCTGCTGCTGATGCTGCTGCTGCTACCACTGCTGCTGATGCTGCTGCTGCTGCTGCTGGTGCTGTTCACCACCATATACGGATCCCCCTTGTTACCATCGCGGCTTGACTGCACCCTGCAAAGGGGTTCGGTTCTCAGCGATCGTGAACAAGAGTAAGCGAGAGGCTCCTTCGTACGCCTGAGCAGTGTAACGATGTCAGGAGGCTACTCGAGCTAAATCCCTGACCAGCGACGACGTCGTGTTGCTCGTTCCAGACCCCTATGTACCGCTTCCAGCTTATACCATCCGGGCTGTGTTGCGCCCTTCCACCCTAAACTCCCCTACATAGGTATAGGATATGCCGAAAACCCTGGACCTCGGTGAGTCTACCTTTTACCGTTTGCCGGCTTATATTCCGGCTTCTGGTGTAGCTTGTTGTCAAGCCGCACGGCTATGGTGGTCCGGCAGAGGTGTCGTCAACAATCAGAACCTTTAACACATCCTTGCTCAGTTTCAGGGAAAACCCAACGTGCAGGTTGAAACCTTCTAATGATGACAAGATGGTCATAGCTTCTTTGACACTGGATTTTACTAAATTGGAAACTTCTACTGATAAAAGGCAAACGCTTTTAGGTCTAAAATCCATCTATAGTAATGAAAACCGATTCAGTCTATCCAGTGTATCGCCTTTTGATGCTACTTAACATTGCAATAACAAGGTTGTAAACCCATTGGAATCTTTTAATGCTGCAAGATGACCATAGATTTTATATTGAATGTCATCAGATCAGAAAGTTCTACTGATGGAAGTAGAACGCTTTTTAGTCCCAAACCCATCAACGGAAATGAAGATCGAAACAGTCTATCCACTGTATCGCCTCTCAACACTGCCTCCCGCTGTAATAACAACGCCGCATAACGAGAAATTCCGACATGTCGCTTTCGACCCCCAACTATACGAACCGACCGTTGGCCAATATTAGTCCGGTATGGCGTCGTCATCATTGGCAATAACGGATTATTACTCGACCCCTTGCGGGACGAGTTGCCGATACGTCGTGCGGTGAACCGGGCGAAAACACTCATTCCCTTACGACGGGAGTCGCTCTCCGCATTCACGGCCGTCCAGACCCCGAGTATGTGCACTGCGCCGCTGCTGTGCGGTCGTGCTGTACGTCTAGCCACAGGATGACAACAGGATCCGGTCCGCTCGTTGGTCACGCACCACATCCTGTCACAACCCCCCGATGACGCTCGGCCCCTGTGTTGTCCGTGTCACGCGCATGTATATTCCATGCAACTGCGGGGTCCGTGGGGCTATGAGGAAACTGCGCGCGCGGGAACGCGACGCGCGCGTACATCCTGTTGTCTCATCGTTGCTCATGCCAATCCCGTAACATCGTGTACCTCTCCTGTCTGCTGCTGCCGTCGTCCCAGAGTCTGGAGTCGGCCTGTTTGTCGAAACGATTAAGCCTCGTCGGAAAGTAACTTCCAGCCCCACCTCGACACCGGGGTTGGCGGGGGTCGCTGATTTTGGATCCCAGATTGAACGTAATCGACTCGCTAATCGTGGACGACGTCGGTTCTGATTGATTGTCGATCTTATATATGTTTTGGAAAGTTGTTTGACTGTTTGTCTGTCCTAGCCCCCTTAATGAATGTCTGTCTTAATGAAGCCTTGCCCCTTAATTCAAGTCTGTTTGAAAATTAGCAATTTTGATTTATGCCACATCATTAAAATCGAGATTGCTTTTTTTCGTTCGACAAATCCTGAATTTTCTTTTTGCACTAGGCTAATCACACGCGCTGGCGCGCGTGCCTGAAAAACTTTTCGTCAACATCGACCTCAGAAATATTTTCTTCAAAATATCGACTTGTAACCTATACCATTATTCTCAAGTCGTATATTCTACCCCTAAAAACACTGGTTACTAACCTGTTTTAATTGATTTTGAAAAAAATATTTTTTGGCGATTTTTTTTTGTCAGAAATCGTAGATCCGCCCCCGGACCGAAAATCGCTAAAATCGACCCCAATTTGTTTTCTTTTCAAAATATCGACTTGTAACCTATACCATTATTCTCAAGTCGTATATTCTACCCCCAAAAACACTGGTTACTAACCTGTTTTAATTGATTTTGAAAAAAATATTTTTTGGCGATTTTTTTTCTGTCAGAAATCGTAGATTCGGCTTCGGACCGAAAATCGCTAAAATCGACCCCAATTTTTTTTCTTTTCAAAATATCGACTTGTAACCTATACCATTATTCTCAAGTCGTATATTCTACCCCTAAAAACACTGGTTACTAACCTGTTTTCATTGATTTTGAAAAAAATATTTTTTGGCGATTTTTTTTCTGTCAGAAATCGTAGATTCGGCTTCGGACCGAAAATCGCTAAAATCGACCCCAATTTTTTTTCTTTTCAAAATATCGACTTGTAACTTATACCATTATTCTCAAGTCGTATATTCTACCCCTAAAAACACTGATTACTAATCTGTTTTAATTGGTTTTGAAAAAAATATTTTTTGGCGATTTTTTTTCTGTTAGAAATCGTAGATTCGGCTCCGGACCGAAAATCGCTAAAATCGACCCCAATTTTTTTTCTTTTCAAAATATCGACTTGTAACCTATACCATTATTCTCAAGTCGTATATTCTACCCCTAAAAACACTGGTTACTAACCTGTTTTAATTGATTTAGAAAAAAATATTTTCTGGCGATTTTTTTTCTGTCAGAAATCTTAGATCCGGCTCCGGACCGAAAATCGTTAAAATCGACACCAATTTTTTTTCTTTTCAAAGTATCGACTTGTAACCTATACCATTAATCTCAAGTCGTATATTCTACCTCTAAAAACACTGGTTACGAACCTGTTTTAATAGATTTTGAAAAAAATATTTTTTGGCGATTTTTTTCTGTCAGAAATCTTAGATCCGGCTCCGGACCGAAATTCGCTAAAATCGACCCCAATTTTTTTTTACTTAACGTTCTAATTTTTATTCGAGCATGTAGCGAGCGCGCGAGCCACTACAACCAGCTAGTGATTGATATACTCAACGCCGACGCTTCGCGTGTCGAACCAGCGGAAAACATTAATTCCCTTACGGCAAGAGTCTCGTCGTTGCTCGTGACAATCCCTGCAGTGACACCTCACTTGTCTCACCTGTCTCGCCGCCATCATCAAGTCTGAAATCGGACCGTTATTTTCACGACGATTAACCCGCGACAAGCAACTCGCATCCCCACCACGACGCAGGGGTCGCGAAGGGGTCGCTAACTTCGTCTCTCAAAATAAACACAATCTCCTCGTTAATCGCGCGAACGACGTCAGTGCGCTGATTCGTTGTCCGCGATTCATACTCGACAATCGACTCGCGTCGAGGTCCTCCTCGATATTTAATCCGTTATCGATTTCTGACGGGCGCCGATCTCGTTTGGCATACAACTGAATTCTCCTCGATAAACTGCACTCGCCCGGGTTCCTCGGGAAAATCGATGACGCGGAGAGAGCCGCGGCGAGGGGCTTTAATCAATCGCTCGAACACGCGGGGAACGTGAATTTCGCTCAATCCGTGGGTCTCTCGGATATCACGATAAACGAGCCGCGCTGGAATAAAACGATCGGTTGGAGCAGGTTCAGCTAGGACGCGAGGTCCGCGCGTTGCACCGTGGAGAGGGAGCTGCGATCGATTTTTGCCTGGCCCTCGGGATAACCGCTACGTGAGAAAGTCTCCCTGGCTCATTCCACGTATCTATGGGTTTCGTTTCCACCGCGAGACCGTGCGATCTCCGCTTTCCAGCTCGAAGCCCGATTGACGAATGAATCGACGAGTGCGCGCGCGCGCGCGCGCATTTTGTCGTCGCGCGAAAAATCAAGACGACATTTTGTGACACGCGCGTGGCCGTGCGACGTTATATCGCCGCCACCTTCCATTACCGAGTTGCGCCGCGGAGGAAGAGAGTAATTTCCGACGGGAATTCTGCGACGTCTTCGTCTTCCTCCGTCCCGTTCCTCCTCCACCCGGCGCTGATCTAATTCTCGGTCAGCGCGGCGGCGGCGGCCATTTTGTTCGCGGCATCCACCGGCGCCATCTTCGTCACAGAGCGCCGGGAGAGCGCCCGGTGTACGCCGCACTCACGAGTTTTCGACTTTCCGCGAGACGCGAGGCAACAAACTCGATAGAAAGTTACACGTCGAACGGCCCGAGAGGCGCGCATTATTCGTCACGGAGTGCGAAGTTTCGTCGCGTGAGTTCGCACTTTCTCTCTCTCCGCGCCGTTTCTCGGTACGTTTCAGCGAGCGTATAACCCGGTAGCTGTTTTTTTTCCCCCGGCGATTCGTGCTCTCGATAGGATTCGGAGCGACTGTTATAGTCTTTTTTAATGTTGCCCCGGGGCTGGTCAGGGAATTATTAACGATTGCGTGCCGCGGTCGAATAAACGTGGCTCGACGGTGATGTGTCATATAACACCGGAAAATCGTGAGCGCGAGAGAGACGTCATTTTATACACATAGGATCAGAATACATTGAGACAAGAAAAAAAGTGGCTGTTTATATATAACCGACCCGCATGACTAAATGGGCTTCGGACAGCGAAATTAGTTGAGGATGCCAATTATTCGGTAGACCCACAAATTCGTTGGATGTAGCGGTCAACTTGTTGGGTGTGACACCCAATCGGTTGTCGCTGGCACATCTAATCGGTTGTCTGCGACATCCAATTAGTTGATTGCGACATTCAATTAGTTGATTACGATACCTAATCGCTTGATTGCGACATCTAATTGTTTCATTGTGACATCCAATCGGTTAATTGTGATATCCAATCGTTTGATTGCGACATCCAATCGTTTGATTGTGACATCCAATCGTTTGATTGTGACATCCAATCATTTGATTGTGACATCCAATCGTTTGATTGTGACATCCAATCGTTTCATTGCGACATCCAATCGGTTAGTTGTGATATCCAGTTGGTTAATTGCATCATCCAATCGGTTGATTGTGACATTCATTTGGTCGATCGCGACATCCAAGCGGTTGATTGCGACATCCATTTCGATTGATTGCAGCATCCAGTTGGTTGACCGTGACATCCAATTGGTTGATAGTGGCATCCAATTGGTTAATTGCTTTACAATATAAATTGATCCAATAAATTGACATCCAATAATTGGCTCCCGCCATTTGGTCTGGAGCCTGTTTCCGCATGCAAGTTGATCAACCAAATCGCCTATTTTTCTCCACATTGACACCCAATTGTGTCACAACGTTTTTTCCACCCCGGAATGATAATCCTTCAATTTTGTCTCACGACAAAAACAACAGCTCCTCACAGCTGCCCTCACAGGACAAGGAAATCCGGATCACCGAAGAAATTCCTCCCGGATCTCGCGTTGTGCTCCGTGGCATTGAAATGAATCAGTAGCCCGAGAATTTCCACGCTAGCGCGAGCGATATTTAGCGTGAGTCGAGCGGAGAGATAGAAGTCAGCGGAGGACTGCGGAGGCATCCGCGCTGCACGTCTGCCGTCGGCACACGGTGGGGAAAAGCCCGGGTGGGGTGAGAATGTAAGCGCACGAGCCAGCGAGGCGCGTAGCACGATCTCCAGCACTCGCGGAGCGCCAACTCCGGGGCCAACACGGAGGCGCTTCTACTATGACGTACCTATCTGTCCCGACGCCACTCCCTGGTATATTATTCGAACTACGCAGTTCTGGGAAATCAGACGGAAAATCGTGGGCGTCTCTCGACGCGAGATGGAAGTAGCGAAGGAAGCGTTTCACTGCTGCTGCCGCTGCTTCTGCCTTCGCTGCGTCCGCTGCCGAGGGGAAACCCCCGTTCCATCGTGTGCAGCGCTCAACTGCACCGAGGCAGCACGCTTTTCGCTGTGTATACAGGACCCAACGTAGTCAACCCAATGTCCCAAGACGTAAAATGTCTTTGATATAAAGTGGGGAATATATATATGTATCTATATATATATTTAGTCGGAGAGGGTTGAAAAGCTCGGTCGGGTGAAAAACGATGTGGACCGTGTGCGGTGCCGACCGACTGAGCGACCGAGCACCCGGCGTAGACGCGCGGATTTCCATCAGGGATTTCGATCATACTATCTACGGTGGGACCTTCGCGCTCGCGGCCGAGCGACCCATCTATATCCTCCAGGGTTATGCGTCTCCCTACCGAGAGTTACGAGCCCCTCCCCACCTTTTTTCCCCCGGATGACCCGACGTTTTCCTCCGAACCCCCCCCCCCCCCCCCTTCCCCCCTCCCCCCGTGGGAGGCTTACACGTCTCACTGGCGGCGGGGACCCCGCGTTATGTGCGACGATAAGAATCACGGCGGAGTTATTTATCGGGAATATCGGGTGTCAGGGTCAAAGATTTCGCGGAGCGTCGAATGGGAGTGGAATTCGCGCCGGAGCTGGCGGGACGAGATCGGGGCTAGATATGTCAGAGCGACTGAAAACGAAACCCACGAAAAATGTGTAAGCTAAGGGTGATCCAACTGGCCCCGATCTCTGTCTACGCTCGGTGTCTATTTTTTGACGCATTCTTCGAGGAACATTTTTCTAAAGGGTTTTTTTGTGACAAGTGAAAATAGTAAAAAATGAATAAATTTAGAAACCCAAATGTTCAGCTATTTTTTTACACGTTCTTTGAGGAATATTCGTCCAAAGGATCTTTTTCGACATGAAAAAAGTAAAAAAAAGAAAAAATTTAATTTAGAAACCCATTACGCTGTGCAGTAATTTGCGTGGACTTCATCGCGTAATTCTTGTTTGCATTCTGTATTTAATTTTGACGAATCCCTTTGCGGCGGCGGATCACGTGACGTGTAATAAAGACTTTGTGTCACGGGGATGCGCAGCGAAAGCAGACGCTGGGGCCCCCGCGTCACGCTGCGCGACCTCGCGTGGCGGGTAAAATGACCCATACGTTCCTGTGGGCCGCCGAAGGCCGCGCCGGACGGTGTGTGGCACACACCGTGCACACCTATAAAAATCCCTGGTGCAAGGGCAGCGCTTTTAATTAGACTCCCAGAGAGTGGCTTGCGGCGTTGGTGAGTGCGCCGCTGCCGCCTTCATCCGCTAGCTTTCACTCCCTCTCGCACTTTACCCTCGTTGGCTGTCACAATTCTGGGCGGTTAAGTTCTAGTCTTTGTGCGCAATGGAAGGGGCGCGCGCACGAATACGTGAATTGCATTTTCCTCATTTCCCGCGTGTCTTGTTGAGAGTCGTCGTGATTACACTCAAAGCACGCGGTGACGAGGTTACGTGACATTGGAGTGTGCGCCCTAGGTTTTTCGTGCGACTGAAAAATTGTGGATAACATATTTTAAAGCCCAGTGATTTGTGGAGGCATTTTATGTGGGATCAGGTAGATATCAGTTAGATTTTCAGGTGGATATCAGGTAGATTTTCAGGTAGATTTTCAGGTAGCTTTTCAGGTAGATTTTCAGGTAGATTTTCAGGTAGATTTTCAGGTAGATTTTCAGGTATTTCAGGTAGTTTTCAGGTAGATATGAGGTAGCTTTTCAGGTAGTTTTCAGGTAGATATGAGGTAACTTTTCAGGTAGATTTTCAGGTAGTTTTCAGGTAGATATGAGGTAGATTTGCAGGTAGTTTCAGGTAGATATCAGGTAGAATCTCTAGTAGATTTTCAGGTAGTTATCACGTGGATATCAGATACATTTTCAGATAGTTATCAGGTAGATATCAGGTAGATTTTTCGGTAGATTTTCAGGTAGATTAGAGTAGCCCATATTCGCAACTTTTGCCTTTGCATTCACACAGCGTTGATAAATGATAACTTTCGTTTTCGCGGAAGTTGCGGAGTGGGGTAACGGGGGGTTCCTATTCAGTTGAGAGTTT
This sequence comes from Pimpla rufipes, assembly GCA_963932165.1. NCBI lineage: Eukaryota > Metazoa > Arthropoda > Insecta > Hymenoptera > Ichneumonidae > Pimpla > Pimpla rufipes. The sequence continues at coordinate 18,396,780 of OZ010635.1, forward strand.
CAGAACTCGAGAAAAAAGGAGAGAAAGTGAAGGGTTGGGATAAGAGCGTAATATCCTGGGGACCCATCGTTTTCTTATTATCATCTTTATGCCTCGGCTCCCACTCCCGTTCCTTCTCATTAAATTTAGCAGCTTTCGAATTCTCCCAGGAGGAAAGTCGAACGTCCGCGCGTCTTCCCATAGCCCGAGCTCTCACTCTCTCTCGCTCTCTCTATATCTCTCTTTCTTTCCGACACTCGAGACTTTCATTATCGCGGACTATCGATTTCGCGAGCTCGCGGGGCCCGCGCGCCCCGGAAACGACCGGCGACCGTCGACTTGGAGTTAACAGTCCGGAGCTCCAAAGTGATTTATCTCTGATTTACGGCCCTCGCACCAAGCGGGGCGAAGAGAACCCGCGGGACAGCGCGAATTCTGGCCCCGGGCCGAAAGTTTTCGCGCAGTCGCCGAGCTTCAGCGCCGAAAGAATTATCGGGAGCCTCGCTTGGCATGCTCGGGGCCTGCGGGCAACTCTCGCGCGGTGCACAATGGAGCAGGACACGTCGGGCGTTTCATCGTCGCGTCGCGGTGCGAGCGATATCGCTTACACACGTCTCGAATGCCCCGCGAATTTTTCTTTTTCTTTTTTTTTTCTTTTTTTTTCCCCTCCGCACAACGACGACAGTCGAAAAATTATTCGTCCGTGAACCGAGAAGCGCGCGGCTCGATCACGATGCCCGCTGGTGTCCCGTGTGTCACGTATACAAAACGCTACGTGTGAAACGCGACGCGCCGGGCGGTGACGAAAAGTATATAGGCTCCCTGTTTGACATTCGGCGACAAGAGGGATCCGAGGAGTCACCCGAGTTATACGGAGGTAAATTCGTTCGACTCCGCACACCCCCTCCGACTGAAGGGAAACTTTTCGGTCCGCATCGCCACCCTTTGAGTTTCCGCGGAGGGCGAGCCACGCGCGCAGCCCTCGAAGGCGGAAGCCTCCCTCGGGGGAGTCAAGTTTTGTCAGCGTCTGTCGAACGGGTGATTCGACAACGTGTCGGCGGTCGGCTGACAACGAGGGACACGAGCGCGCGTATTCCTGATGCTCGGTTGGCTGCGAGATTGCTCGACAATAAAACCGTCACGTTTAGCATCTTGTGCCGGGGGAATAAAGAAAAGGGAATTTTTTTCAGGGGCAGTAGATTTTTTCATCGCTGGTTCTATTGAATTTTTGTTATACTGTTTAGAAACCCGACTTTTTAAAGGCGATTAGTTTGGACTTTTATAACAAACAAGTTTTGCTGTTTGGTATCGGCATCTAGTAGATAATCTGAAGCATTAAATCCGGACTAAATCAGGCCCAGCTGGGGCTCTGATAGGGCCAACGTGATCCTGATCGGGGCCTGTCCATGGCCTGACCAGGAGCGGATATAAAAGCACAGATTTTCTACCAGCGGCTACGCCTATTTTCTATAAATGCGTCCCGCAAGTTCAGCATCGCTTTTTTCCCCCTGCGAATGAAAAGAAAATTCCAGCCGTCCAAAGCCGATTAACCTGTACATTTGACTAGCGCCCATTTGACATGAAAAGCACCACGTTGTTAGAATCGTCCAGCGATAATAACACACAAACTCGACTCGCGTTATCCAAACCCCACAGAAAAAGAAAACACGTTTGCCCCTCAAAGCGACGACGCGCTTCACGTTGAATTAATTCAACATTTCCGCTTCATTAATTCCCCGCTGTCAACGCGTAAAGCACGCACACACGCGACACACGTAAGACAGAAGTCCGTGTAATCTCGCTTAACGCGTGTCGGCGTTTGAATGGACGCAGCGGCGAAAAGCCGAGTGGTGCGGTCACTATATGTCCCGCCGTGCGCGTATGGGAATACCGCGCGGGGGGGGGGGGGCGCCCTCGACGCTCGTTACCATCGTGAACTTCAATTTACGACGATGAAAGGTGAGCGCGGGGCCACGTTGACGAAGACGAGTGGATAGAAATGCGGTTTTCTCCCACGATAAAACGAAGAAAGAAGGTGTGTTTTTTTTTTTCGTTTCTCTCGTTTTATCTTTTTTTTTTCGCGTATATGAAACAGCCTCTCCCATGAGAACGACCGCTCGGCGGGCTCTCGCACTCGCGAGCGACGCTCACTTTTATATTCTCTTTCTTCGCCGCATCGCTCGCTCGCTACGCTGTACTCGTCAGAAAATCCACCCCTGCAGCCGCCGCCACCGCCGGCGTCGCCTCTCTCCGGTGCTTCTCGTGCGTCATTCCCCGGGGACGCCGAGTGGATTTGCGGTTTATAACGAATACATTCATCCGACAGGTCGAGTCGAGCAATTTTTTTCTCCACGTTCTTTTTTTTTCGTTGTTTTTTTTTTTTTTTTTCGTCGTCGTCGGTTAACCGCGAGACTCCCGCAGCGCCGCGGCGACTTGGCCGTCGGTTTTCGTCTCTCCGTCTCGCTCTCCACCAATCTTCGCGTTGTTCCCGGGCGGTCATGGAGCGTTAAATCCCCATCCCGGGCGGTGTTGCGGGCCGCGCCGCGCGTTATATACACCGCGGACGAGATGTATACGCGATGTACACCGTCGCGGAGAGCTGATGTTGGCCGTAAAACAAAATTTTACTGCGTTCTCATCGCGCCCGGCCACGCCGAACTCGCGCGATGCGCCGCGTTGCGCGGATGACCTCGTAATTTATCCGCGAGTGAATGTTGCGTTCGCAAAGCGGGCGAACTGCAGCGCGCCGCAGTTTGAGCGGAAACGACCATCACTGTTATTCCGCTTTGAAATTAAGTCGTATTCTTTGTGTATTATACGGAGCGACCGCGGGGGGGAGTCTCGGTGCGGCGAAACTTTTCGCGTTGCACCTGCCGAACACGGCGCGAGCCAACCCGCGTTCACGGTTCGCACGCGCTCCGAGCGTTTACGCCGCGTGTTCGCCAAATCGCACCCCTGAGATCCGAGTGGCCGGTCGGTTGTACCAACCGCACGAGTTGTGCCGCCCGGCAGCTGTGCGCCTTCTCCAAAAGTACATTTTCGACCGACATAACTCAACCCGCGCGCATTCCCGGTTATGTAAATATTTCGGTCGTTATGGTCTCCGGCTGCATAACTCAAAACAAGGAACGTTTCCTCGCGAAAAATCAACAACTCCGCGTTAAGTTACTTCTGTTCGTGTGCTCGCTGCGAATTTACTGGCGAAACGATATTCGCAGTTCGTAACGTTTAACGACGAGAAGGGAAACAGAGTTTCGTGGGTTCCGCGAAAACCGTGATGTGTTTTTTTGTAGCTTGGTCGAAACATACGAAGTCGCGAAATGTTACTAATTCGCGATTCGCGGATACTAAGTTGTTTCGTTAGTGACACCTAAACATGAGGAATATATTGATTTGCTTCGATTCCGGCCGGATCATGTCAGGAGACCCTGGAGAATCTTCACCCAGAGAATTCGTTCTGATGCGACCTATTCGAAAGAAATAAAATTTAATTGAACGATTTATTTGAATGAAATAAATGTTATCTGATCCAAACAAATCTTATTAGGCCGGCCTTTAAATAGTTTATTTATTTAATGGCCGTCCATTTATTCAAAATCAATTTTTATTCTATTCAATTAAATTTTATTTGTTTCGAATAGATCTCATCTGAACGATTTTTCTGGGTGCTTGGCAGAAAAACTATGGCGTTACATCAAACGCTAGCCAGGTCCTGATCACTGGCCAGGCCCGCATCAGGCCCGCGTTAGCCCCCAGAGAGCCCTAGCAAAGCGTATCTCAGTCCTGATTCAACATCATAAATTCTCTACCAGCCCAGCAGACTCGAACGTTGATGCTTAGTTGGTTGATACACAGCCCAAAAAAAAAATTATTTACCTCCACAAAACTCCTCCACGGATAAAATCAGATTTATGTCATTAATCGGCAAGATATACGAAAAATCGATCGTGCCCCTTCGATCCAGCCAGGATTATGACAGGAGCTCCGGAGGGACTCGACACACTACGAGCGGAGACTCGGAGGCTGACGCGAGCTCAAAGTTCAAGCGGTTAGTTTGTCGGAAAAGAGACGTGCAGGAGGTCGAAGGGAGTGGGCTGGCGAGAGGAGGAGGGGCAGGATTGAAAGTCCATGCCGAGAAGTGCACTTCTTCGTAGCTCGGAGTGCTGGATAATAGTCGTTCGTCCTTCTCCCTCTCTCTCTTGCTCTCGTCTCGCGCGATGTTTGCGCCATGCGGACTGCACGGTCACCAAGTTTCCACTCCTTCCACCGGTCGCCGTTGTTGGGCGACTCTCGGGCGAACAGTCGAGTATCTCCGCGGGGGGATGGACTTTAAACGACGAACTTTGGAAAACAGTAGGTAAAGGTGGAAAGTACGCTCAACGTGTGTGTACGAGTGTCGTCATCTATATACAGTCGTCGGTGTGTGTATGTTGTGTATGCCTGTGTTGCGAGTCCACGCGGGGTGTCCGTAAGTGTAGAAAGGAGCGCGGACAAAACGATGTGGTCGAAGGTGGAGGAGGGTGGGCAGCGGGGGAAGCGGCGGCCGGGGGTCCATGGCATCTCGGGCGAAACGTGGCAGCAACGACACGCTTGGCCTGACCTGGCGTTTGTTCCGCGAAAGTTGGCGAGTGCTCTCGAAGCCTCGGAAGCTTCGCGGACAGTAATTGAGGGCAAATGGAGAAAAGACCGGTGGCCAGAGGGAGAGCCGAGGCTGCGGTGAGGTCCTCGTTGCTCTCCCCCTCCCTCCGTCTCCGTCGCTCGCTCGCGCTATATTGGTCGCCACTTCTTCCCTCTCGGACGTCTCTCGGTTTTCCGGGCGAACCGGCCGGTTGATGCCCCGCGCGCGTTTCACGACCAGTTGGACGTTTCATTAACGGATATTGCTGTTACACGAGTAGCCAACTCGACGCTCGCCGCGTGCGCCTCCTCCTCCTCCTCCTCCTCCTGCTGTTCGGGCGATTGCGCGATGAACGAGGAGGAACGAGAGCGCCGGGGGTCTGGGAGAAATAGCCAATGGACACCCGAGGTACTGTGATGGTGCTACACGGCAGTGTGGTGTACAACAATCCGACGTTGGCGAGGGAAACCGCCGAGGGTGGGGTGGTTCGGGCCTCGATACTGGGCAATCTTCGGTTGTGTTGGATGTATTCGATTATTAGGTTCTTCGGAGTACAGAATAAAACAAGTACGGGCTGTGCTTTCCAGCTCTAATGAACGGGACTGGGTGGAGGCTGGAAGAATGTGTTGTTCTTGTGGCGAGACTGACGATAGTAATTTGAGAAAGTGTTGTACACAGAAGTATATGACAAAGAGTGGAAGGAAAAGTAGTTAATGGACATGAGTTTTTAATGCTGGCGAGGAAAACCGTCGAGGGTGAATAATGGGTGCTTGGCATTAGGTAATTTGTGGATGAGCTGGACGTATTTGATTTGTGGTGTTATTCGGAGTACAGAACGGAAGACTTTTTTATTCGGGGAATAAATCAATCTAGGCTGTGTTTTCCAGCTTTAATGGAAGAATGTGTTGTCCTTGCAGTGCACGGAAAAAACGACTTGGTTGGTGTAACAAAGAAATTGGTTATCTGCAACGAATCGCCTTGGTTATATATGCGCCAGACGATTTTCTGGTTGCATCAACCAATGGAACTTAGTAAGATTAGATTAGTTTCGGCAACCAAGTAATTGGTCGAGCCAACTACGATTAAATAATTGGAATAACCAATGTACTTGGTTGGAGCAACCATTTCACCGGGCCGGTTTAACCAATTTACTTGGTTGGGGCAACTAATGCACTTGGCTAGAATAACCAATTTTCTTGGTTGAATCAATCAATTTTTTTATTGTAGCCAAAAATATTTTTTTTTTCCAGCGTATGCCGTCAGGCTTTTATTCTCCCACCCCCTTGGTCCTCGTAAAGTTCCTCGGGATGGCGCGCAAATTAGTGCATCGCTAAGCGGTCACCCATCCAAGTACTGACCGCGAGTCGAGTTGCTTAACTTGGGTGATCGACAAAGCCATACACCGACCGCGCACCCACGCTGTCGGTTATGGTATAACATATTTTTCACCGTGAAATACTGTGAATTATGGGAATCAGATCTCACTGACAGAATGTTTAAACAAACTAAAGCCAATAAACGCACGCACGTGGCTTATAATGCAAAAACACGCAGTACGAAGTTTTTCCTCAAGCGGTTACGGGACTAACGGCCGATGACGGTACTAACTAAAATAATTAGATGTTCCATCCAATAAAATAGGTAATCTTTAGTCCTACCAAAAACTTGGTTATAAGGCAATGTGAAATACCGACGCGCACCTCAAAAGTTTGGAAGTGCAGTTTTTCGCGAATTATGAACGAATCGAAGCGAAAATTGAAATACAGACGCCAGTAACGTGAATCTCGTTAATGAATTAGTCAGAATTTTTATTAAAAAAAAAAAAAATTGCAGATCGATTACCTCCTGATCGATTACCTCCAGAACAAAAATCTGGAGGTAATCGATCTGTAATTTATTTTTTTCGAAAATAAAAATTCTGACTAATTCATTAACGAGATTCACATTAGTGGCGTCTGTATTTCTATTTTCGCTTCGATCCGTTCATAATTCGCAACAAACCGCACTTACGAATTGTTCAGGTGCGGGTCGGTATGTCACATGCCCATAACAGCAGTCATGACAACCAATTCTCGTGGTTAGCTACAAATCCTTGATCGAGGCACCTATTTTTATTGGTCATATGCACTAAAGTATGAACCAAGTTCCCGTTGGTAAAGGAACCAAGTGTGCGGCATTAAATCTATGAAACTATTGGTTACAATAACCAATTTTGTTTAACCAATAAAAAATTGGTACATTTAACCAAGTCATTTTCTCCGTGTGGGACTGACGACAATAATTTGAGAAAGTGTTGTACACACGTACATCACAAAGAGAGGAAGTAAAAAGTTGTCAAAGGACAAATGAGTTTTTAATGTTGGCGAGGAAAACCGTCGAGGGTGAATAATGGGTGCTTGGCATAAGGTAATTTTTGGATGTGCTGGACGTATTTGATTTGTGGTGTCATGCGGAGAACAGAATAAAAGAAGTCTAGGTTATGTTTTCCAGCTCTAATGAACACTTTTATTTTTATGTTGGATCTGACGATTGCGAATTGTCTTGTAATTTGGAAAAGTGATGGATCACCATTAGTCTATTTGCAGCTCGTATTTGTAAATCACAACACAAACAGTGTACAATAATTAGGGGAGCCACAGGAGCTGAACGACTGGATCGAAGGGCAGGATTTATTATTACTCCACTTCGGACCACCTCGTAAGTAAGCCAAACAAGACAAGGCCGAAAAATCACAGAGGGCCCATACGTCCACATCCGCCACACTGGAGAACGTACCGCGCTAGAGAACTCAAGTGACAGGCGTCGCTATAAAAATAATCATAAAAATACCAAAGCCTTCGAGGGGCTCCATAAATATTTGTCTCGGTCGTGAAAAGGGAGCAGCGGGGAATTTTTAGGACGAAGGGAGGGCGAACGCCGTGCGGCAAGACGCGTATATACACATAGTTGTAGTTCACCATCGGCGCAGGACGAACGGGGTGATAAAACCGCTTGGTTGATGCCGCCGCTGGTTGTGTATCACGTCAGTGCGCGCGCAAACGGAGTTTTATAGATATATATATAAACGGGGGAAGGGTTTCGGGGAGGGGGTCGAGATGAGGGAAGGCTACACAGGCGTCGCGGAGAACGTTTCGGGTGTACGGGAGTATTTACGAAGCACCCTTGAGCCTCGAGTGCTCCCGGGGAAGTATCTTCCTCGTCACCCGATTTCACTTCGTCCCGAAGGATATAACACCAGGCTCAACCGACGCCAGCCCCGTCCGCCCGTTGGCGCACTTGACGAGAGGGTCCTGACGCTTCCTCTAACTTTATATTCATGGAAACTCGCGTAATTTCACCGGAGGAAAACCGATAATGTGTATTCTGTTTTTGGATTGCGACTCTTGTTACATCACTTTTACGATTTTATCCCCGATAGACATCCCAGTCGTGTATATATACGACCATCCTCAATTCCTGAGAGTGCAAACATAACAATCAGATTACGATTATAGCTCGCAATACACGTGATTGTGTTTGTGTTGGACCGAAAGCAATCAATTATCGGCGGGGAAGCTTGATCGATTTCATCGCCGAAATAGCCCTCCATCGATCCGCGTACGGCTAGACCGAGGAATATTGCAAATTCATCGTTACGACAAACTTGGCTTACATGGAAATCAATTTATCGGGGCTGGGTGGAAATTCTGCGGTTTCAGCGTTTCACCCTCGTGACATTCACGATTTCCTAATGGGTCACCTGATTTTCAAAAAATTGAAACTTTGTATTAAAACTAAATAATATAAATTTAGCATAACCTCGCGTAACACATAATACATATTTAAATGTGCATTTAAATGGCTACAAGTTAAATACGCCGCACGCAAGATTTTCGTTTATACTTTTGATACATTTTCACGCACACGCATTTCTTCCGCGGTTAACACGGTGCCGTCGACGCTGCACGCGGCGCGGAGTTCATTTTAATCGATTAAGAGCTGCGCACAACCACCTCGCGATATTCGCTCTCAATTAACGTCACCTAATTTCAAACTGCGCGAGCTGCAGCCGACAACGCGTATATGTCAGAGGCGCCTGCGGTATGTCGGCGCACGGGAAATTGATCGTGACGATGCCATGGGGTAATTGTTCGGGGGGGTGTATATACAGAGGCCCCGCGGAGTCTACGATAGTATTTCGGTGTACCACCCACGTGCTATACGACGGGGCTTTCAGCGCTGAATATACCGTTAATCGAGCTGACACGTTATAATATTCCCGCGGATTAATTGAAAATGTTGTTTGAGAATATGAGCAACGGGGCCGACCGGAAAGAGAATATGAATTGTCGACGTCGCGGTTGATTAACGCACTCCTCCCATTGGTTGCTGTTAACACGAAAACCTCGCCGAGAGCTTCAGCTACTTTTGCAAAAATCGCAACACAGATAACGTTTGTATTTCCCGGTGCAAAATCCGCAGCCTGCCGTCGGTAACTTCAGAAAATTTCCAACAGGGTCTCTAAATTAACAAATTGTTGACAGCTGTCAGAAATCTCATTGGTACCCCTCGACTTTTTTCCGCGAATCGAACTCTTCGGAAATGGGAAAAATTAAAAATATTTGCCCGTGTCTTGAGGGTTTTATTAAAACTCACTCACCCTCCCTTGATTTTATTCAACCACCCAGCTGACCTTCCACAATTTATAACAGACTCACCGAAAATTCAGATCTACCCGTAAAACCGGTTAGTGCAACAAACCCTTAAAACCCCACGCATACACAATGCACTCCACAAGTCACTCGAAAAAACATCAGACCCTCAGTGTCTCGAACACTCGAGTCTCGCTTTAACGCAGCTGCTGAGGAGTCCATATAACGTTGAGGAGACTTGTTGAAGTGTAACCGACGCTCGAATGTGCGTGCTTACACCTCCCACGCCGTGAGCCAAGGGTGTGGAAGTACACGTAGACATTACGTGTGTTATATACGCAAGGCTCTCGGGTGGCTGGCAGCCTCAGCAGTATAGCGATAGTCGTTACACGCGTTCCACGTGTGCGCACGTCCTCTGACGGTGTCCCCGAGAAATGGAGTAACGATACCCTCAAGAGGGTGTGAAACTACGAGTCGCAGATAGACGCACAGAGAGCGTCGCGTCGTCGTCGTCGTCACGCGGGGAGAACCGAGAATTACACGTGAGAGTGGAAGAGAGCGGGATAAACTGCGGGACCCCGTGAAGCCAGTCATCATTTGCGGTTACGACGTCGTTGCCGTATCGGCGTATATTGCCCGACGAAAGAGACCTCAGCGGGCGCGTCGAGGCTGCGCGCCGCCTCCTTCGGAAGGGCGAAGACGACGAGGGCAAAACTGCGCCGCACGAGGACGTGGCGAGAGCTTCAGGAGCCAAAAGCACACGATGGTGAAGCCTGAAAACGAAGGGGGATGACACGGCACACACCCCGAGAGGTCCCGTGGTTTCAGGCCAAATTAAACCTGAACCTCTCTCGGGTGGCGGATACTCGCCCGGCGAGCTGACTACGGAAGCCAGTAGCTTGTGAAATCCCGAAGGAGGGAGAAACGACGGTGGGATTCTTATACGGCCAATGTCGTTTCGGTGCAAAGCTCGAGGCCGCCCTGTGTCGTGTGCGTGTGGGTGGCTGTCGAAGCCCCTTCGGAATGTCGTGAACGCCGTACCACCGATAACCATAATTTCCTGGGTGGGTTGAGGGTCCGGGAGTCTCGAATAGTTCGAGAGATTCTTGTGATTGAATGAATGATTCGGCGCAACCGGGGTTGGACCGTGGTAGGGTTTTGTTTTTATGTCGGATTCGAGCACTCGTGGTCGAACGATGGAAATTGAACTCTTGTATTGTTTTTTTTTTTTGAGATATCGACTATTGGTGTTTAGCAGCGTTCTCAAGTCGGGTATTCTATCCACGAAAACACTGGTTTCAATCCTTTTTTTAAATGATAGTCCATATGCGCATCCCAATTGATAAAAAAAAATTAAATCGAAAATAATCCAGGTTTTTACATTTTTTTTAAGGAAAAATATCCATTTTTGGCCACGAAGAAATTTCGACGTTCAAAAAAAGAATTTCATGCACGTGGTTCAGGCGGTTCAACGAATGACAGACCCCCGTTCTGTTATTCGTTCACGGACAGAAACTTCTCTGTTGTGACAACAAAGAAAAGTGACAACAAAAATCGCTTTGTTAGGCTAACAAAAATATTGTTCAGCCCAGCAAAAATAATTTTCAGCCGAACAAAAGATTTGTCAGCTTAGCAAAACTGATTTGACAGCCGAACAAAAGATTGGTCAGCCTAACAAAACAATTTTTGTTGTCACTTTTCTTTGCTGTCACAACACAGAAATTTCTCTCCGTGATTATGCCTAATCATTTTGCCGAATCGAGCCATATTCATGACATCCATGCCCCACCACAGTCTCTTTGTTTGTTATTGTCATCCGCCTGCGTTCCACCTATTCCCACTCGTATCATCGCAACGACCAGAAACGCGATAGCGCCAAAGCGCTAAAAATAAAACGCGAGTGCACGAGCGACGGGGCGACTTTAAGACGCGCGAGGGCGGCGCACAAGAAGCGAATCTTCTACATACACCATAATCCATATCTCAGAGTCCATAACGCCATCGAGTGGACGCGCTGTGTGCGCGATCTGTATAGACGCGAGAAAACACTGCATACACCGCGCGAGTGTGGCGCGGAGTCGGAAGAAGGCGAATGTCGTGAAAGGCGACGAGACGATGATGCCGCCACGGAACAACGAGTAGGAAATTGCTCGCCGGTCTCCAGTCGATGTAGCTGGCGCGACCCGCGCAGCACCGGGAGTTCCCCCAGGAGAGGACGCGACTCCGCGACAACGGCGTTGCACGCAGGGAGACGTCGCCCGAGCCCCGAAGAACAATGGCACTTTAGCCGTATCCTTGGTATTGTTATCGCTCGCGGGGTGTCTTCACGACGACGACAACGACCAGGAGCGGAGGAACGGGAACAAAAAAAAATGCAGAACGGAATACGGAAAGGCAGGATGCAATAGTGCAAGAGGCGGTTGTCGAGGGGTGGCGAACGTCAAGCGGAAAAGCTGTTTGGCAGATCCACAATGATAACCCGTCCCGAGTTCACCCGCGATAGCCTCGTGTTTATATATAGGGGCAAAACGGGACGCGTAAGCGAAAAATGGTTTTGTGACGAAAACAAAAGTGTACTTCGATTGCTTTTGATCCAAAAATTCGATTCCAAACGTCAGTTTTGAGCGTCGGCAAAAAAGAAAGTGGGGGCAAAATGAGACATACCCCGAAATTCGGAAACTCTTGTTTTTTTTACTCGGTGATACTCCTTAATGGTTATATTGAACATTTTTTTTTTAAATTGAAAGTAACTTTTCAAAATCCAGATTTGCTTAAAATTTGCATAATTGTTAAAAATCTTTATATTCCGCTTACATGCGTTGAATTGTGTCGTATAGACGCAATTTTCACCTATAGTTGGAACTGAAAACAACTCTGTCTCGTTTTGCCCTCATGTCCCGTTTTTCCCGCACCTCCCCTATATCGCCTGCGTAACAACCGCAGGACGAAGGAAGCAATCGGCTCGCTTCGATATCTCCAGCGTCGAGAGCGCTGGATACCAGAACGTCACACCGGACCCAAAAGAACAATTTTGATATTGGCACTTTGGGCCCGATGACACTCGCTGTGGGGTATATATAACACAGCGTTCGAACAAGCCGTTTGGCTCCAACGGACGAGAGGAAAAAATACGAAAAAAAAAGAAACGTGGGCTCGAATCGGTGGGAAGTATGTAAATGGTTTTTTCTGCACTCGGGTGTCGAGGCTCTTCGCTTCACTTCGTCGGCTTCATCGACGTTCTCTCGTCCCTTTTGCACAATGGACGAAAAAAAAAATCATTTCCGATGATAAATCGATGTAAAGGGATAAATGCGTGCGGCAATCGTGGACGCTTTTGTAGATTCAGCTGGTCGATATTCGTAGCTGCAGAGAGGACAGTGAAATGCTTTGAGTTCTCGTGGGACAGAAGTTTGCAGATCACTTTCATCGCTGAAAAAGACTTGACAGGCAGGATATGAACGTCAAACGTTTTTAAACCAGCTCCACGGAATCTTTTGGGGCGATATTTTTGCATTTCCCTCTTCACTCACTCTTCACTCATTGTAATAATTTATACCCTGAGATAATGTAAATAAATTAATTTATCTTAATTAATTAAATTACTTCCAAACCGTCGTTAATTAAACCACCTTTAAACTCGTCACTAATTAAATCACCTATAAAACGTTAATCAAATTACCCTTTTAAAAAACCGTCACTAATTACCAGTCCCAGTCACGTCGTGACGTAGAGTTCAGAGTTTTGCAGTGTAACTGCAACCCGTTCGCTGCAGCCGCCGCTAATAGTGTAAGCGGATTGCGTCGTCACCGCAAGTACCAGGCGCTCAGTGTGTATATCGTGTGTCTCGACCGTCTTCGATCGATTGCACATTGAACCAGAGCTAGAGAGAGAGACAGATAGAGACAGTGAAAGCCAACTGGAATTAAAGGAGCGCTGATCATATGTACGTACAGCGCACATCGCCCGTAACACACCAAACTTCGGTGTATCGTCCATTGGCCGCACGGTTACACCGAAAGGTATCGCGCGATCGAAGCCTGTCGCCCAGGCGTCGTTCCCGGCCCAATACATAAACTACGGTGTAAGCCTCTCAGAAGCAGCTCGCGGAAACGAAGCGGAAGAGCGATTGCGCGCGCGGGTACCCCGAGCGACCGGCGCGCGAGCGATACCGATCGCTCTCCGATCGTAAACCTCTCGTATTGTGCGCGCACCTATCGCAATCTTCTGTAACGTCGAACAATGAACGACTCGGGTTCCACGGTTCGACGGGAGGAAGAAAATGGGTCACGAAGTCGAAGGGTTGACGGGGTTGGAGGGAACGAATAGGGGTAGCGAGGGGGAGGGTACATCGAAGTACCGATGTGTAATCGTGAGACGTATCATCGATAACGGTTCGGCGGAGCGAATTAAAAGGCTCGATGTGATATTGAAGGAAAACAATGGGGCATAATGCGCGCTGGATTTCCGGCACCGCCGGGAAGCGCCGAGAGTCGGGCGAGAAATGGCCGCGGGAGAAATTGAGGGGAACGAGGAATTTGAATAACCGGGCGATTAAGAGAACTCGAGGACTCCCCTTCCCCTCCCCCCCGCCCCTCTCCCTCACCCAGGAAGTTTTTCAGCAGTTTGCAAAATTCAAGGCTTCTGACTCTCTCTCTCTCTCTCTCTCTCTCTCTCTCTCTCTCTCTCTCTCTCTCTCTCTCTCTCTCTCTCTCTCTCTCGTTTCCACTGCGAGGTCGGGGTTTGTGCATTGGCCTCTTGAAGCGAGCGGCGGCTGCCACGAATGGGCCGATGGTGGCCGTGCGCCGAGTCCGTGGGGCGAGGGTGAAGAGGGGGTGGGGAGGGGGAGGGGGCAGGGAGGAGGCTGCACACGAGTGGGTCACTTAATTTCCTCGAGGAAGAGGGCGAAAGCGCGCTGACCCAATTGCGGACCCGCTCGGCCGATCGTTTGGGGCGAGCGCGGCCGGATCGTTTAGCCTAAAGTTTAATTTACGCCGATGGCACTCAGGGTTATACGGCGAGAGCCGGAGAGACGCGAGTGCGGCGCTGAGTGAACGAGCTAACTGGCTGACGCTGTCAGCGCATTGTTTTTCGGTACCCCCTTCCGCCCCTCCTCGCCCTTCGCGCACCCCTTCCTGCACCCCCTTAATTCGATTTATCGATTGATCTACGCGGGGCAGCGAGGCGAAGGGAAAGCATATACAGGGTTGGACCGTGCATTGGAGATTGTGCTCGTGTCGCACGTGGGCTGTAAATCCCCGTGCGATGCCCTCAAAGTCGAGTGCGAGCTGCGCTCTCTCGGGAATTAATTAATTCACGGCGTTGAAATTATACGCAGGCCGCTCGGGCCGGATTTTACGCTAATAATATTGAAAGGGTTAATATTGCGCGAGCGCGCAGCGTGTGCGTAGGGCCGGAAACAATTACGCAGCGCCGACAAATACTCCACGGGCTGATTGAGCGACAAAGGGATTTGCGTCCCCCGTGCCCCCCCCCCCCTCCCCCCTTCACCCCCCGTGCAGCGTGAATCAACGAAATGCGAAAGGTGAGGTTTACCGAGTCCCGGCCGACGGCGACTCGTGACCCGAGCGCAGTTCGCGGCCGTGTTCGCGGGGATTAACGCGCCGGAATCCCGGCCGGAAACCGGCGTTTCGTCCACTCGATCGAGCGCATTGTTTCGCATTTGTGTTGCGTGCATTTTGCACCGCCCGAGCGAAGACACGATACGCATTTGTTGGCCGCAGCGAAAAATGGATCTCGTGCTATAGGAGAAGTGGGCGATTTTTAATTAGTATAAAATTCCGGAATATCGTGATACACTGATAACTACGAATAACAGCTCAGACGCAGCGCGTAAATCACGAATTAAGAAGTAACTGAGGAAGATACCGTGGCGAGCAAAGACACGATGCGTGTTTGTTGGCCAGTGAAAAATGAATCTCGTGCTATACGAAAAGTGGGCAATTTTTAATTAGTATAAAATTCCGGAATATCGTGATACACTAAGAACTACGAATAACAGCTCAGACGCAGCGCGTAGATCACAAACTAAGAAGCCACTGAGGAAGATACCGCGGCGAGCGAAGACACGATGCGTATTTGTTGGCCAGTGAAAAATGAATCTCGTGCTGTACGAAAAGTGGACAATTTTTAATTAGTATAAAATTCCGGAATATCGTGATACACTAATAACTACGAATAACAGCTCGGACGCAGCGCGTAGATCACAAACTAAGAAGCCACTGAGGAAGATACCGCGGCGAGCGAAGACACTATGCGTATTTGTTGGCCAGTGAAAAATGAATCTCGTGCTATACGAAAAGTGGACAATTTTTAATTAGTATAAAATTCCGGAATATCGTGATACACTTAATGACTACGAATAACAGCTCAGACGCAGCGCGTAGATCACGAATTAAGAAGCCACTGAGGAAGATACCGAGGCGAACGAAGACACGATGCGTATTTGTTGGCCAGTAAAAAATGCATCTCGTGCTATACGAAAAGTGGACAATTTTTAATTAGTATAAAATTCCGGAATATCGTGATACACTAATAACTACGAATAACAGCTCAGACGCAGCGCGTAGATCACAAACTGAGAAGCCACCGAGGAAGATACCGCGGCGAGCGCGTCTAATGGAAAAATATGCGCGGCAGACGCCACGAGAAGCGAGTTCCAACGGTGACTTATTATGTACCCCGTGTACAACTTTGCATCGTTGCAACGTTCAGAGAGCGGAGATTCCGCGAGCCGGGACGCGGATGGCAGCGGTGAGACCGAGGAAGAAGCGCGCGAGGTGCGAAGTGAGAAAAACAAAAAAAAAGAGAAAAAAAACGACGCGAGGGAAGAAGCGCAAGAAGTGGAGATGGAGAAGCATAGTGAGGGGAGAACACGCCGGTCGAGTTCTCCGCGCGCAAAGTAACGAGCAAACTCCACCGGTAACTCCACGCTTCATATAATCAATTACAACTCTCGAACGAGTGAGATGGTAATAGAGTCGAGTGGGGTTTCCAGCCTAGCGCGTGCTGCAAGGGTGTGGGAAGGGAGAGTGAAGGGGGGGGGGGGGGGGGGGTTAAGGGAAGAAGGGAGAGGCGGGGCAGGTGGTTATATAAACTGGAGCAAACTACCACTACGAGCAGGACGCCAACCAGTGAGCAGTCACTCGAGCTCCGCTGTTGCCATCACTATTACCATTACATTCTCACTTTGCTATACGAAATACGCAGAGACCACGACATATCCAGCTCGACACACACACACACACACAGAGCTGGTCATCGCACAGACCGCAACTAAAAGCAAAACCACCGGACGTATCTATTACGTGCGTACACGGGCGGAGTTTGTGGAAAACACTGTATTGCATGAATTTTGATATCGAGTACTTTTCCCACTGTTGTACCTCCAGTTTATCCGCAACGCGATAGCTTCTTGAGACCAAAATAACGGGAAAATGAGGTTTGTGGGTGTAACGCGAAAATTCAGAAGGTGGTGATCACGTTTCGAGATGAAGCTGCCTTGTAGTGACCTCGATGGGACGATCGGGCTGTTGTTTTACTATCCCGACAAAGTTTTCACTCATGTACAACGAAGTAGAAAGTCTTTAGCGTTAAATCCGACTCAAGTCGAGAATTGAAAAAATTATTTTAAAAGAGTATTTCTGTAGTATGAACCGTCAAAGAATCCAAAGTATGTCGTATTGGACTGAAAAATACTCATTTCATACTAAACAAAATTGAATCCTCAATCACAGGAATATGTTTTTAGGGTACAATTTGTGACTTCTAATGGAAATCTGAGGTGAAAAACTAAAAATTTTCAAAAACCTACCATTGACGAATCGGCTATCCTAAGTTTTTGAAAATTTTCAGTTTTTGACCTCAGATTTCCATTACCAGTCGCAAATTGTACCCTAAAAACATATTCCTGTGATTGAGGATTTAATTCTTTTGAGTATGAAATGAGTATTTTTCAGTCCAATACTTCGACGGTTCATATTACAGAAATACACTTTTCATACTATTTTTTTTACGCCAGTGGCTAGCGCCGGATTTAACGCCCACAGAATTTCTCATCTATTTTTGAGGCTGTTTATGCAAAATGTTACGGAAACGCAGTTTACTATCGACGTTATTTTCCGGCGGATCTTCAGAACTTCCACCTCATATTATTGTGTGCATTACCCATCGAAAACAGAAACTCATCAACCGTGCAGACCGCGACCGAGAGCAACAATTCCGAACGTATCAATTACACCCGTACAGCGTGGTCAGTGAATTTTGATATCGAGTACACTTCACACCGTTGCATTCCGGTGTGTATCGACGGCACGATGGCTCTCGAAGCGAAAAATAAAGTAGCAAAAGCGCGAGGCTCGGGGAGCGCGCGCGAGAATCCGCGGAGGGGGCCGCGGCGGAGCGACGATCGCATTTCAACACGAGGCTACTTTGTAATACACTCGATGGGATAATCGGGCCGTTGTTTCGCTCTCCTTCGCGCGCGCAGCTCGTTTATATCGATTGTGTTTTGCAGCCTCGGCGCCACTCGTGGCGCGAGGCGAACCCGAGAGCCGCGCGCTCTCGCTCCGTACACGGTAAGCGAACACGGGCTTTCGTGAAAGTATCCGGGGCACGAAGGGCAATTAATTCCGGGACTCGCTGGTAAACCGCCGCGCCGAGCAGATCCTTCCCGGTCGCGGGGGCAGCTTGGAGAAGAAATAAAAAAAAGTAAAAAATAAAAATAAAAAAATAAAATAAAACTGGAAGAAGGAGATGAAGAAGAAGAGGAAGAAAAAGAGGAGGAGGAGGTGGAGAAGGAGAGGAAAAGAACGATACCGCGGTCCGAGAGACCCCGGAGCCTCGATCCATCCTCCTCGACGCTGATACCCGCAATTTTATTTTCCACCGAGTAGCCGGGCAGTCCGGTCGGGCCGGCCACCGTCGTCCACGACGACGACGACGGCGGCGACGACGACGACTTACCGGATTTCGATGGGTAAGCGTATAACTCCGTGTACGCCGCCCGCGTCGAGGCACGTGCCCCGTATTCTGGAATTCCCCGAACGACGTACTTCCGATAACCGGATTGGCGGAGTTTAGGTTGCTCGTGCTCCAGGCGGCGGCTAAGAGTCCAGCAGCCGGGAGGCCCCGTAACGAGCAAGAAAGACCATCGAGACTCTCACGTGGGCGCTCTCTATACGTCGCTTCGTCATCTCCCTCGCTCTCGCGATCTTCTCGTGACTTCGATTCGGGTCTCTCACGGTACAGGAATAACTCTGGACTGGACGTAGCTGAAATACCTGTATTTTTTATGTGTAGATATAGGGGAACGCGGGGCAAAATGGGACGCAGAAGCGAAGAATCGTTTTATGATGATACCCAAAGTGTATTTTTACTGCTTCTCATCGAAAAACTCGATTTAAATAATCGATTATCAGCGTCGGCAAAAATAAAACATTCTGGGATAAAATATTGGAAGCTTCCCAAATACGGTAATTTACGGTTTGTGCATTGAGAACTGGTGGACGCCATCAGCGTTGGTTGCATTCTGTCCCTAAGTGTAGGTAAAACACGGACGTAAGTTTTCTGGAAATATGAAGTGAATTTGCGTTCAGTGGACGCCTGATAATAGAAATGAAAAAAAAAGTGTAAAATCACTTTTTCCTATTTTTTCAATGTCTCCGTTGAATTGTGTTCTAGAAACGCAATTTTCCAAAAATGTCGGGCATCCCATTTTGACCCGTGAAATAATTCGAAATGGAAAAACATCGTCGTGCCATTTCGCCCCGGCGTTCTATTTCGCCCCGTGGTTCCCTATACGACGCGGACGCCTCGCGTACAAACAGTAAAATTTCAATTCACCTCCCGAGGAAAAGAGCTTTCAACGTACATAATTCCTGCGTTATTCGCCCGGTATCTTGACAGCTGGTACGGCGCACGGTCTGACCATCGCGAGCCGTAGCTACTGGATGGCTCCCCGAGGCGTTGCGCACGCGGCCGCACGATCGGGTTGTATCTTCGTGCGGGGTGGACTCCGCTCCGTGCTGCGCGAGACCCGCGCGCTGTACAAACACGGGAGAATATATTTTCCTCTGCATAATAAAATCTCGAACTCTTTCGTGCATTTATCCGCGGCGACAGAAGTGCTCTGTTTTTTTTTTTCTTATGCATGAGAACACATCGGGATCGATGAGCGGCGTTATAACTTCGTGACTGGCTTCGCCGACCGCCGCTGCTATTATTGTTACCACCGTCTGGTGCTTAATGTGTTTCTAGTTGCGAGCGAAAATAAAACGCTCGGTGGGATAAATTTAGCTGACGATGTTTTGCACGGATGTGTGGATTATTTAGTCGCAAAATTGTCCTGGCAATTGACGCGTTTTTATAGACCACGGAGTTACGGTTACGGTTACGTGGAAAATTATACCTTTTGAGAGCGAAGCGTCTGATATGTGGCGCAATCGATAACATTTATTGTTGGGAAGCGAACCGCTGGCGATGATGCTGCCGATGTGTGGGGCAGGTAGTCATCGAACGTGCGAGAATGTGAGAGAATCCACTTTTATTTCTTTACACAGGGGAGAATAATCACTGATTGATTTGCATATTTTTTTGTTTCTAGAGTAATTGTTATTATTATAATGAAATCTGTATTCATTGAATTCATATTTTGCTAATTGAAATACTAACTTGACAGTCATCGATATAAATACACGTCTCGAAACTTCACGTCGTTGAAAATTGAGAATGTGACTGTCCACTTTTATTTCCTCATACCGGGGAGAATTATCTCAGATTCGGTAGCATAATGTTTGTTTAGAATAGTTGAAATTACGTTGAATTTTTTATTTATATGTTATTTCGGTAATAGACGAGAATAATCGCTCATTCGGTTGCACAATTTTTTTTTTTTTTTTTAGAATATTTGAAATTACGATACGTTTTTGTTATTCAATATTTTGATAATTGAAATAACCACTTGACAATCATCTACAATAAATCCACGTCGTCAAATTTCCCGAGACGAATAGTCAGTGTGTGCGTAGTCCGGCTTGCGTGCGTCGTTGAAAATTGGCTGTCGTTTCCCTCCATAAATCTGCGGGACAGGTAGCCCCACGCACGACGAGAGAGAGAGATGCGAGGCGCTTCACATCTCATCTTCTTGAGTAATTTATCGAAGAAGCCGCTCTCGCACCCCACCACAATGTCGGTTATCTTAAGTGGTTGCGTTCCCGAATGGGGGCGACCCTCGACGTGTAGGGACCCCGGGTACTATATATCTGGGCGACTGCAATTTACAGTAAACACCCGCGTCTACCACAACCCGTGACGTTGACTGAATGCTGTGTGAATTTCAGGGCACGCGACCTGAGGATGAGACACCACAAATCCGATTACTATAAGAATAATACAAATACGTAGTTTTTTTTTAAATTCCCCAATATTAAATTCCCTGAATATCATTTTTATTTCTTTTTCATACGAATCTAATTTATTTATTTGTTTATTTTTATTTCCATTTCATATGAATATTATTTATTTATTTATTTATTTTTATTTCCATTTCATATGAATCCAATTTATTTATTTTTTTGTTTTTATTTCTATTTCATATGAATATAATTTTACTTCATATGAACATTATTTTTAGTTTTATTTTATATGTATATTATTTTTTAAGCACACGAGAAATTGAGACAATTTTGCTTTTCTTGTCTGTTGCAGGTGACCGGAATCGTGGGCAGGGCCGACGTTCTGGCGTGCATTTTCTTCTTGCTGTCGTTCCTCGCGTATCACGGGTAAGCAAAATATCCCCGTAAGCTTCGCGCGACATGAATACAGATAAGACGCGAGATGTGATTCGATCATTTTTCCGGAAAACAGTGAGGACGAGGGAGACGAGACAGCGGTAGATGGCACGAGAGGGATCAATGTATGTAGATCATCGTGACGATAGGATCGGGCTTGAAGTCATCACGTCTCCTCGTACCGCGAATTGTATATTTTATTCATCGTGTACGTCGTACGCGGTCGAGAGGCCTTTGGACGAACCGACGTCTTTCTCCATGTTCGCACATCGGATTTCGATAAACCTTGAGACTGAAAATGCATAACCTCGAGAAGAAAGATAAAAGAAATAAGATAAGCGCAGGCTGCATTAAAAATTACAATTCGCTCCCAGGTGCGAAATAAAATCATATCGCATGATCGCCTTTTACGACCCGAGGAACCTCGTGAAAGAAAATAAAAAATAACGTCTGTCCGTAACATTCAAGATATTTTCAACGACGGAAAAGATTTCGAGGTCGCTCCCGAAGCTTTTGTTACGGCGGGAGGTGAAAACAGCAGCAACGTCGGCAGTTTCTGCGCGAGCGAGAGCATAAATTATCGAGAAAAAAGCCAGCGCGAGACACAGCGGCGGAGGAGGAAGGAGGAAAGGAAAATCGTGAATAACCTAATAAGCCACTAGCGCGTTCTCCCGTCCGTAGTTGGCTCTCGCTTCGGCGAGAGCTATATAACTCGAGAAAAGTTGCAGTCTCCCGCATACGTCACACGAGAGTCGAGGGGGAGGGGGGGCAGCTCGAGGGGGTCCGAGGGGGGGCTGAGGGATCGTTGCGACGACACTTACCGCGCCATGGCGACGCCTTCCTCACGCCCGGACAGACCGTGAGCCATTCATTCTCATGAGTGGTGCTGGTGCTGCTGGTGCTGCTGCTGCTGCTGCTTCTAGGATAGGCGACGAAGGAATTATAAACTAAACTAATTTACCGTGAACCGTCCCGGGGACACCGGGCCCCCCCTCCTCGCTGCACGCAACGAGCACCCGGCCCCCCGTCCTCTCGAGCAAAGAGCTTTTGCCTCCAGATTTTTCCGCGAAATTTATTACCACCTCACTTAAGAGCGACCCACGAGAGGACGGCGACGATGGCATTGAGCGAGCTGGAAAAATAAGCCCTGTTTCTGCGGCGCGAAAAATTAATGAGATTTAATGTGGCGGATGTGGTGATTTGTACTGCATAAATAGTAATTGGTGCCATAATTTATAGCCGACGGTTGCGATATTTATTTTTGTGGGAATCGTGAAAGCATTTTTATTTATTCATTTATTTCTTTTTAAAGGGTAGGACGCATTTACGGGGCGGTTTTTGTCCTTTCAGAAAAATATGTCGGATGGCAGAGTCGAGCATACCTTTTTTTGTTTACTAATGTAGTCTTCATTTTATTTAAAAAATTATGAGGCTTTACAGAGCACAGTTTGACAGCAGCCCGAGTAGAAAATCTGTAGCGTTACCTCTGGCCCTGTTCAGGCCCTGATTAGGCCCTATTAGCCTTGTCAGGGCCTGATTCGAGCCAAATGTAACGCTGCAGATTTTCTACTCGGGAGGTCGAAAATAGGGATGCAGGCCAAACGTTGTAATACGATTTGACAGTTGCGCGGGTTTAACCCGCGGGTGGAGGCCCATTTAGTCGATCCTGGGGAGAGAATTTCACCCTTCACCGCGCGTATTAATAATCCCCGCCAGCATCCCATTCGCCGCAGTCAAAGCGGTCCCTTCTGAGTGAAAGTCACATTGAAGGTTATATCCCCGCGAACCCCTCGCGTCAATCTTAATTCACATCCGTTGAAGCCGCCGAAAAGCACTCGAACCGTAATGCAAATTAATGCGCGCGCCTGAATCCTTGAGACGCGATTACATAAATTGGTACGCGTATGTGCGGCGCTGCTCACGCTCGGCACTCCGGGTTATCGGAATATTTGTTAGCTCAACTGCTTCGCGCAACGTTGACCTTGCGTCTGTATGCAACCGATTTTTTTTTTCTGATCACTCGCGATAACGAGACACATCTCAAACGGGTAGAAACTGTCGGCTTTGAGGAAGACGAAGAGAAAAAAAAAGAAGAAATTCCGGGATGCGAAAGACGAGATGTAAGGACAGCTGAATCATGGCACGAACACTTTGGCTGATGGCGGCGCTGACCCAGATTTGTTTCTTCTGCGTTTTTTTTTCTCTCTCTCCTGAAAAGAGGCTGCGCGCGCTTTGAACTCTCGCGGAGAAATTGATTACTTCCGGCTACCTTTGACGGCTACGCTTACTTGAACGTGGTGCTATTCGGTTTTGCACTCGCTCGACTGTTTCACCTTTGCTACACTGACTCGCGAACCCGAAATACGGGTCGCTGTGTTTGCCGTGCATTCGGTGACTCAGTCTCTGACGGCATTTTTAAAGTCCACCGAGCGACGCGACGGCGCTTGGATTTGTCTCTTTAATTGAAAACTGTTCTTAACTCTTTTACTTTTTTTATATTTTTTTTACGTGTCGTTCAAAAAAGCAGTGGTATTTGCAGTCTCTTTATTCTTTAAATCGATTTCCAGTCTGACTATTCAAAAATCGACGTGGTAAACTTTAATTGAAAACTCTTCTTACGTTTCTTTTAAATTTTTCATTTTTAACCTGTCGTGCAAAAAAGCTGTGGAGTGTAACGCAGTCTCCGATTTATTTTCAAAATCGATTTCCAGTCTGACATTTGAAAAAGTATCGTGGCGAATGGTATTTTGAGATATTTTCTTTCACCTCGCGATGGTCCCGATAGGTTTCGATGACGGCGCGATATTACGAAATAGCGATACCCACCTCCCGTTTTGTCCTTACCTACACCAACTCGCGTCGCGTGTGCCACTCTCGCTGTTAGACGTCGAATCAAGAGTATCTGAATTCTTTTTTTGTCGCCGAGCGCAGTATTTTTAATCTCAGCTCTCGGGAAAAATCCAATGGCTTCCGATAAGATTCGCGCTGGTAGCGCCTCGTTGTGCGCACAAAAGCGATTCATTACGCAGGAGAGAAAAAAAAATGGAGGCGGCTCGCGGCGGACCCGGTGATGCCTGAACTTTCTTTTTCACCGGCGAACCGTCGAGGAGTCCGCAACTTTTTTAATATTATGACCCCTCCATATCGGCGGCCTCTTGACTCAGCCTTTGGACCGCTCGCGCTGATATGACTAACGCGCCCACTCGCGAAAAGTTTGAGAGGCCACGAGACGTTGCTGCCGTGACTACTGCGCTATACGTACCTACTTATTTATATATAACATTATACATGCAAAAGATAATATGTATATTAAAACTTTGGAATGCCCGTGGGATTTTTCTGTGTCGATTAAAACCGAGCGCCCGATACTTTGCCGAGTTCCTTAAGTGTTTTCCGAGCAACAGTTAAAAATCTGGTTGGTCGCTGACGATTTTTTTTTAAAGCGCGACGAACTCGACTGGAGAGGCTCTCGAGATTTTTGCAGGTTAAGCCTTGTATTTCCGATAAATATTTAAACTTCTAGTGGGCTTGTTAGGGGAAAGGTGCACAATACGGAACGCTTAAGGAAAAAACGGTGAAACGAAGGTTCCAATAGCGCAGATTTCTCGTTTCTTTTTTTTTTTAAATAAAGTTCGAAACGATTTAACGACGCGTCGGTAAAAAAAGAATGGTGCCCCAATACTGGAGACTTTCCCTCCCCCCTCTCCAAAATCTAAAGCTGCTCTTTCTAAATCACGCCAATCGTTCCAAAATGAAATTAAACAAATGTTGTAAATAATAAAAAAAATACGTTGACCATTTTTTGACAAAAATTAATTTAATTTATTTCATTTCGGTACGATTTTTTACAATAATTTTGTAATGTCTATTTCATCAATCATACAATTTTCTGTTTATCAAAAGCTTTAAAAAAATTATAATATTCGGGTGTTCCATACTGGGCACTCTTCGCCTACTTGAAATCAACGTAATCGAAGGTCCTGATCATTGGCCGCCGACACAAAAGGTTAATTGGCCGGTAGACGGGTTATTTCCCGCGCCAAGTGCATCAGGTCCGAACGCGACGCGAGAACAGCAGAGACGCGCGTATCGCGCGGAAAAGTGTAACAGGTAACGAGCTCCGTCCGCGGAGGCGCGGAATTGGAAGGCAACCATCGCTTTTCAGCACTTTAATCAATGGTTTTCTATCGAACGATGCGACCCCGGCGTGGCTATTCACTCGAAGGCTGAGTTAACCAATTTCGTAGATAGAGGGAGAGACAACGACGAGAATTCCTGAATGGACGAGGACAAAAAGAGCGTCAAAAACAGATTTGCGTCGTGCCGCCTCCAGTAGGTCACCCATTCTCGTGTATTCTGTTATCGTGCTCTGCCCTGCGACCCGCAGTTTCGCTCTTGCTTTGCAGGGCACTCGGTAACGTGACGAAATTATACAACAAACATTTTTGTAGGCTGAACCATTTTTTGTATTTTTTGTATAAAAAAAAAATGCACGAGGATTAAATTGCGTCTGTGATTTTTTTTTGCAGCCAGCAGACCGCGTACGTGTGGAGCAGCGTGTTTCTCGGCGCCCTGTCGATGCTCGCCAAGGAGACCGGGGTGACGATTCTCCTCCTGAATCTGCTCTACGATCTCTATCGATCTTGGCACTCCATCAAAAGGTGAGTCTCAGATTTTCAATATTTTAATACAGCTAAATTCCTAATTTTACTACTTTTTGTTACATTTTATTAAAATTCATATACCGTCTAAGATAAAATCCTGTATTACAAATTTTTGAATACTTTTAACAATTTATAAAAATCTTAATTTCCTAAAACGGGTTTTGAAATTTATTCACTGCCCCAAAAATTATGGTGATCCAAAGTTACTCCAAATCTCACCGTCGCACAAATTTATTGTCGGCATTTTTTTGTATTTTTTTATTCCAAGTACGACTTTAAGTGCGCGGGACGAATGCCGAATTCTCGAGTGTGTCGATTCGAACCGCAGATAAAGGCGAATACGCGGCTTACACGCCGGAGCTCGCGTCACGAGAGCAACGCTCACCCTGCAGTATATACATCCTAATTATTGCCGCTTTGGAAGCGATATACGCGTTTCGTGCGGCACGAAGAGGTCTTTACACGATTCCGCACGAGCGTTGTGTGTTTTCCGGGGGTGGCTGCATAGTCCACAGTCCGTTGCCCGAGTCTCTATCGCGAGTGCCCCGCGTGTACGGCGATGGTTCCTCTTCGAAAAAGAAAGAGGGACGAAGAACCACCCTCTTTCTTTTTCGTCGCTATGCATAACATCGGTACCTCGGTGCCGTGGCTGGATATGACAGGCCGCATGAATTCAATGACAAAAACCGGCTAACCGTTGCCTCCGACCGTGGCCAAAGAAATTACCATAAGTCGCGAACGACGTACGTGTCGCGTGCGCCACGTCGATATATCATTCGCCGCCGAGGGTGGCGGGAGCTGTGCAACTGCGAACGGGTGACACGGATAAACGAGCGAAAAATATTTGGAGAAGCCGTACGTAACACCATCGTCGCCGTCGTCAACGACCCGTGTCCCTTCCGTTTACCCCCACCACCCCCTCGACGAACTTGTACACGCTCGGAGGGGGCGCACGGACAAAAAGGTCACTGTATCAACTTTTTATTTTGCAGATCCATCTTCGAGGCGAGGTGGAACGACGAGTCGAGACACTTCTCGAGACGCGCGGCAGCTCTTCTCGTCTCCGTGAGTAAATTTTACGTTGCGATCGATAAATATCGTAGAATTAAAAAAAAAAAAAAAAACAAGGAAAATGGGATGTTAAAATTGCCATCGTTAGTTCGAAGCGTGTTAAATTTCTGTACGCATAGTGAGAAAAGAGATTCATTGGCTTGGGCAAATTTAGTCGGATGAATAATTTTTCTTTTTTCGTCTGGTGAATCGAGCGACTGTTGAAGAAACCAAATTTATTTGTAAATTACCAACATTTATTCGACTGCCACCTGCTGAATTTGGTCCATTCATACCATCTTTTTTTTTCTGCGCACACTAATCCTAGTCTGGCTGTTCCACGATTTGTTCTCCATGAAAAAAAAATCATAAATGCATAGAATAACTAAAACCCCAGGCTGTCACTTGGCACGTGAATCGCTGCGAGCGAGTGGCGCCCTTTATCGCTCCTCGCCGATCGACATGAATACTAAAAGCCTTTCATTTGATTTTAACGCGAACCCGCGAGTCCTCTAAATTTTAATTGAACCTGTACAAAAAAAAGCTCTCGCTCACCAGAGCCACAGAAATAAAAATCGCTATTCATTCTCCCGCAGTCATAAAACTACGGGAAAATCGGTACAAACTCGGAATTTATCCAAAAAGCCGTTTCGACAGGCCGCATAAATTCCTCGCGCAACCTCGTGACGATTAATCGATTAATCGATTAATCGATTAAATGCCACTTGGACCCTCCAATCACGTGTAGATTCCGGACACTCACCGAATTGGGCCGACAGACGGAAGTCGATACGGCGAAACTCTTGGCCCATCTGGGCTGTACGGCGCAATCGGCAGTCTCGGCCACGCATCTGGGGTGTTTGCGCGTGTGCGGCTACGAGTGGTGGTTGCGAAATGGAAAAATCCTCTTATCTCGCGCCGCGTGTATACACAAAACTCAGCCGTGCGTATACGAAGCCCTATACAGAATTTACAGACCGCCGACAGCCGTCGCCTCCCTCCCTCCCTCCCCTTTTCCCTCCTTCTGCGTCGTCCCTTTTCCCTTTTTCTAAATCTCTTCCTCCCTTTCTCTTTCATTCTCTTCGCGAGCTCTGTTATTATCGTATTACGGTGATGTATTGTCCTCGCTTTTGTTATCCCCTTGGTACGGAATCGCAGGGAAACTCGAGATTCGTACGAACGAGAGTACTGAAAAAAAGAGAGAGGGAAAGAAGCGAGATTCTTTCACAAAGTATGCGCGGAACAAACGAATCGGTGGTTGCGACGCGCCTTCCATTCTGAATTCGTCGACTGAAACAATACGTCGAACGCATCGTTGCACCGCGCGACTGCGGTCGCGATAATCCCGCGTGTCTTCTGGTCTCGTACTTCCGTGCCTTTTTCCCCATTGTATCAACGCTCATTCCCGAATGCCCGCGCGCGTTTTGTCTCTGTGCGAGGGCGGAAGGAGATTTCCTTTTTTTTGTCACAATCGTCGCGGCTGACGCGTTACACGGCGACACCTGGACTTGGTTAGGTGACTGGGGGGGCTGATATGCGGCGAGGTAAGATATTAGTGCCACGCAATCGCTTGCGCCTGCCGCGATTCCTGGTAGAAAACCTGTGGAGTTACATCCGGCCTTGGTACGGCCCTGATCAGGGTCAGCGTCACGGCTCGAGCTGCGCCCGACTTGGGCCGGACTTAATACTACAGACTACCTAACAGGGATGTTCCTAAAGTGCAAACGCAACGCGATGCTCATCGTCAGCGACTGGAAATCATAGATCCGGTTCCGGACCGAAAACCCCCGAAAACACTGGTTATTAACCTTTTTTAAACTATTTTGAAAAAAATATTTTTTTGGCGACGAAAAAAATATTTTTTCTGTCAGAAATCGTAGATCTGGCTCCCGACCGAAAATCCACAAAATCGACCCCAATTTTTTTTCTTTTCAAAATATCGACTTTTAACCTATACCATCGTTCTCAAGTCGCATATTCTACCCCCGAAAACATTGGTTATTAACCTTTTCTAATCGATTTTGAAAAAAATATTTTTTTGGCGACGAAATTTTTTTTTTTCTGTCAGAAATCGTAGATCTGGCTCCCGACCGAAAATCCACAAAATCGACCACAATTTTTTTTTCTTTTCAAAATATCGACTTTTAACCTATACCATCGTTCTCAAGTCGCATATTCTACCCCCGAAAACACTGGTTATTAACCTTTTTTAATCGATTTTGAAAAAAATATTTTTTTGGCGACGACATTTTTTTTTTCTGTCAGAAATCGTAGATCTGGCTCCCGACCGAAAATCCACAAAATCGACCCCAATTTTTTTTCTTTTCAAAATATCGACTTTTAACATATACCATCATTCTCAAGTCGCATATTCTACCCCCGAAAACACTGGTTATTAACCTTTTTTAAACGATTTTGAAAAAAATATTTTTTTGGCGACGAAAAAAATATTTTTTCTGTCAGAAATCGTAGAACCGGCTCCCGACCGAAAATCCACAAAATCGACCCCAATTTTTTTTCTTTTCAAAATATCGACTTTTAACCTATACCATCGTTCTCAAGTCGCATATTCTACCCCCGAAAACACTGGTTATTAACCTTTTTTAATCGATTTTGAAAAAAATATTTTTTTGGCGACGAAATTTTTTTTTTTCTGTCAGAAATCGTAGATCTGGCTCCCGACCGAAAATCCACAAAATCCACCCCAATTCTTTTTCTTTTCAAAATATCGACTTTTAACCTATACCATCGTTCTCAAGTCGCATATTCTACCCCCGAAAACACTGGTTATTAACCTTTCTTAATCGATTTTGAAAAAAAATATTTTTCCGACATTAATTTTTTCAAAAATCATAGATCCGACTCCGAACCGAAAATCACAAAAATCGACCTCAGAGACATTTTTTTCTGAGAGGGTGGGGCCGATGCACGCAGCTAGATAAAAAATTAGTGACATGCAATTGCTCGCGCCTACCGCGATGTTCCTAAGGTGGAAACGCATACCGCGAGGCTCATCGTCAGCGACTGGAGTTGCTGCTGAAGCTTGAAATATGCGCTGGGTTTTGTGCATCAGCCGCGCGATATCTCGATACACGTGACTCAGGGGCAAATGGAAACAAAGACGTCACCGGTAGACGAGGGCTGCCGGGTCCCTCTTAAGCCCTCGCGAATGCTCGCTGACGCTAGGCCGGATGGTACACGACGGTGGTGAGAACAGGCGCGAAAGGGAAAACGAGGAACGAGGGAGAGTGGAAGAGACACAGCCGGAACGCAGTGGAAGAGGCGAAACCCTCATAACGGATAGGCACTCGTGAGCGCGAGAAACTCTCGACTCCCTCCACGAGTATCGACGTGGTACTTATGCACTCAGCCGCGAAACGCGGAAACAAAAGCACGCGACTCGAGCGTACACACAGTCTTGTTCCGTGTTGTGCACCGCGGTGCTCGTCACCTGCGACTTCATCGTGCACTTGTACAGCACCCCAGAGCTCATCTAGGTCTCGTAATCCGAGCCGGTTTCAAGCGGGGCTCAGACATCGGGAACTGAGTTTAGAACTAGTTGGGTGGCTTATTTGTTTTTCTTTTTATTTGCAGAAACAGATATGATTTATTTACCGTTGGATCGTGTAGTGTGATCACACTACACGACTCAACAGCAATAAATCATAGAGACGCAGATGGAGCCGGAAAGGAATATGAGAGTGGGTTTTGTTGGAGATTTAAAAAAAAGAAAATTGGGTGCTTTCTGCCTCTTCACTCCAGTTACTTATCCTCATTTACGAGATACTTTTGGAGTATCACTCACGAGAAGCGACAATTTCCTTGCTTTTTTATTTTACTTACACTTTCACCACGTTCAATGGAGTATTCTTAGATTTGTAATGATATCGTTGTTTTAAAAAAATTGTGTCTCGTATAATTTTTTCTTCGAGATAACAATGTTTGGCCGCTAGATTAGATATTCTACCCTTGAAAACAATGGTTACAACCCTTACTAAAGTGATTCTGAAAAAAAAAAAAATTCTTCTCTTGATTTTTTAGGTCAGAATTCGTAGATCGAATTATCTTTTTAAGCCATTATTATCAGCGCTGTCAGTTTTGACAATTGACATAAGCAACATAATTTTAATGCATCAACTCAGTTTCGACGTCCGCGTGTGTCTGACGATGCCGGCCAATCAGAGCACTAGTCGATCGACAGCAACGAATTTCGCCACACAGTGATAAATTATTTTTATTTTACATCTCGATGCTCTATTATCGCGAGCCAAAATTATAAGTATATTTCAAATCGCATACAATTTTCGAACTCGATAATTCCAGGGCACAATTGGTACGACCAGCGGGCTTTACTTTCAATCGCACCGGGTCACTTTCCACCGTTTGAGTTTCGCTAAATGCTTCGTGTGTGGGTGATGCTCGCGGCGAGGAGATTCACGATGTTCGCTTTGCCGCTGCGCTGGATACACAGCGAGGTCACGCGGGCCAATCACGCGTTACGACGTCCCTGCGTACTTACGTTAGGGCCTTTACGATGCGCCATTAAATCTTCGTGCCTCTCTGGCTTGCGGGCTACCGGAGCGCGACCGTGTGCTCCGCCCGCGTGTGGGTACCGGAATCGCAAGCCAGGCCGGCGACGCGCTCGCGCAAGAGATGTGCGGTGTACCTCTTCCACTCGTGAATTAATTTAGACGACCTCCGCGCTCTCCGCATCCTCGACACTCATACCGCGCGCCGTTACTGCTACTGCCGTCCGCGTGACACACGCCTCACGAAATACCTCGGCTGCGCCGGTCAGCCCGTCGTGTCACGCACCGAGTTTCATTGTCGGACGTAGGTCGAGGGACGAACCGCAATTTTGCTCCCGTCCACGGTGCATGTAAACCATCAATTTATATCCCTCGAGCCGAAATCTAATGCCCTTCTGCGGTTGGCATCCTAAACGCGCTGTCTGACTTTCGCGATGGGCTCAAGCTGCGATTTGGTGGTGTAGTAAAAACAATTGGTACCCGTGACTATTTTCCCATATTTTTGGTGGATGATTAATTTTTATAATCCAATCATTTTTTAAGTCGATCAACGTTGAATTTTCTTTTAAAAAATTGAAAAGTTGCCGACATTCACGAAGGGTCAAAGTCGCGATTTTGTATTGTAGCAACAAAACAAAAAAAAATCTCTGTTCTCCCTCTGACCATTTTGCCATATTTTCCCTGGACGAATAATTGTCATCCAATATTTTTCTTTGAGGTTGCAAACGTGTATTTCTTTTCTGCAAAAATTGAAACCTCGTCGACATTCACGAACGTATTTCGAGCTGCGAAAAACTCTGATCTCCCTGTGACCATTTTGCAATATTTTCATTGAACGAATAATTTTTATGCAATACTTTTTATGTCGCAAATACGATTATTTTCCTCGCAAAAGTTGAGATCTCGTCTCATTTTGCGCAAAATTACCGGTAGCATAGAGACTCTCCTGCCAGCGAATCGCATTCCCACGAGTTTTCGCGATATTGTCATAAAAATTGAATTTCCTGAATTGTAGCAAAAAAAACTCTGTTCTCCCTCTGACCATTTTGCCATATTTTCGCTGGACGAATAATTGTCATCCAATATTTTTCTTTGAGGTTGCAAACGTGTATTTCTTTTCTGCAAAAATTGAAACCTCGTCGACATTCACGAACGTATTTCGAGCTGCGAAAAACTCTGATCTCCCTGTGCAATATTTTCATTGAACGAATAATTTGTATGCAACACTTTTTATTTCGCAAATACGATTTTTTTCCTCGCAAAAGTTGAGATCTCGTCTCATTTTGCGCAAAATTACCGGTAGCATAGAGATTCTCCTGCCCGCGAGTCGCATTCCCACGAGTTTTCGCGATATTGTGATAAAAATTGAATTTCCTACAATCACACAGTCCGAGGTGCATCACGCTCCCTGGGTCGCGACGCAGGGGGAGCCCGCGTTCGGCATTCATGTATTTCCTTTGCCTGAGCATTTCACGTGCTTCACTCCTCCCGGTGACGTCTCCGGGCGATTCGGTTCTCGCCGTAATATCTGCTATCCGTTTCCCCGGAAGCATCGCGAGGCAGGTGCCGCATTTCCGAGGAAAAGTGTGCAGCGGTCGGTGAATTATGCAGTCGCCTCCTCCTCTCGTCACCGTCATCGGCCTCGAGTGTCCGTCCACTTATCGATCCCCTAAATATGAATACCTGGTCCCTCGGTTGACCCCGGCAAACGCTCACCCAGATATTTCTATACGTTCGATATATACATTCACCTCACACATATTCACCTCGACTTTACTTCTCGCGGCAGCGGCGACGAGCGCGTCGTCTCAAAAACTTTTATGTCGACTCCTCGAGGCGTCTCTCGTGGCCCGACGAGCGTTTCGCGCCGTCCCGAGGACGACGAAGGAAGTGGCGAAAGAAAAGGCGAGGGACGGACCGACGTCTATCGGGTTAGCTCGGTGATGCGGTACGTGACGGACGTCGATGTGTATAGATATACGAGACACGTGATAAATAAGCAGGCGCCAAGTAGATCGGCTGTGCCGTCCTTTGGGGATCGACGCGACCCAACCGAGGACACACGAAAAAAAAAAAAAAAAAAAAATGGGGAGTTTTTATTTCAATCCCTCACACAGGGCTTCAACGCCGCGGCCGCGTCCAGCTTTTTAGGGACCATAACGAGATTATGACTCCGGCCCTTCAGAGAAAACCCGAGGCCGAGGACGAGAATCGCGAACATTGTGTAACTCGCGGCTACAATCGAATTCGCTTTTAGTATCGGATTTACGTCACCCGTACGTTTTACTGACCCATTATTGTTTGGCGCTTGTGACGTGTACACAAACACCGTGCACGAAATATTCCCGCGTGTGGACAGTTTCCAGAAGGGATTTTCGTTTTTCTTTTTTTTTTCTCGTCACTCCCACGCGGACAGAGTGTTTTTGATCGTAAAATATGTTACACGTTGTTAAACCAGGGTCCCTATTTGCTTATTGCTATAACGGGCGAATCCATTACGGGATCGCGCCCGCGGAGTTTATGGGGTTTTGCCTGAAGTGCGAGTCCTCTCTGACAGGAAAAAGCTGTTAGTGAATTATGTGTTCTATGCTGACCGGTGAGGGATTTCAGTCCGTGGGTTTACGACTGCGGGACGATTGAGAGTAGAGATATAATTAAACAGCGGTGAACCCAAATTTTGTAGCGTATGTGTACTAAAATATTACTGCCAACCACTGTCACAATGACTTTCTCGGCGCTGTGATGCATCCTTTAAATATTTTATCCGTACACAAGACTTTGTGATCGTAAATGAGAAATTGCGAAATTCATTGCATTTATTGGCACTCGTAATTCTTGTCTGACATTTTTTTAAATTAGTTAAACATTATTTTAATTAAAAAATTAGATACACATTTTTTTACTTCAAAAATTAGATACAAAAACGTTCGAACTAATTAGACTATAATTGGGTTAAAAATTACGGTTTTCTATCTCCAAACTTGGAATAAAATTATGATTTTCTATTACAAAAAATATATTAAAATGATGATTTTCTATTACAAAAAGTATATTAAAATTATGATTTTCTATTACAAAAATTAGATTAAAATGATGATTTTCTATGACAAAAATAAGATTTAAATTATGATTTTCTATTACAAAAATTAGATTTAAATTATGATTTTCTATTACAAAAACTAGATTAAAATTATGATTTTCTATTACAAAAATGAGATTAAAATTAAGATATTCTATTACAAAACCTAGATTAAAATTACAATTATCTAACTTTCTCATACGAATTTTTCCAACAACTTCATCATTAATTTTCCGTACCTCAAACGACAAACCTGTTGTGCCACGATACGTCTGTTGCATACGTTTCTAATCCCCGTGTGTGTGTGTGTGTGGCCACAGATCCGTTTTTTCCGTGCCTCTTTTTCGCAACATTATTTTCTTCCTTTTCTCGTTTCAGCTCGGCGTACTGCTGGTGGTGAGGCTCGCGCTGCTGCACGGCGCTTTGCCAAAGTTCTCGCCGCAGGACAACCCGGCCGCCTTTCATCCGTGTTTCCACGTGAGGTGAGTAAAGACAGGCACGTCCTTTGCGCTACCCGAGACGGAAGCCCGAATCGCGTTTCATTGTTACAAAATTCCTGGCATGCCGTCCGTCCGCTGTACCAGAACTCAAATACCCTTGTTATTCGCACGTCCCTCCTCGCCGCCGCGCCCGGGCTTTTCCTAAGCGAACCTCCCGGGTGGACGTCGAAAAAAAAAAAACGTGGCTGCGCGAAAAGCGAGCGGCAGCCCGACGAGGTATCGCGTGTTGGGAAGACCGGCCACGAAATTGGAAGAAACACGAGGAGCGTACGTGAGATAATTGGTAAAGACCGGATTTTTCAACTAGCTCCGCCTCTATCTTCTCTCGGAGAGAAAATGTCGGGTGGAAACGAGTATATACTTGGGCTTCCCTGCCGTTAATCATCCTGATAAAATGGCTATTTCTAACGTCGCTCCCTGGAATGTTAATTGCGAGATATATTACTGACATTATTTTTTTTTATCATCCATTCTATTCGTTTCTTTTTTTTTTCAAAATCATGCGCAGCACTCGTTAAACATCGTCACACAGCGAAACATAATTCTTCTAACGTAACTGAAAACCTGATGAATTTGCTAATTGTCATTACCAACTAAACAAAATATTTTCCAGCCAAATATCATTCAGTAAATAAATGTTTTCAATAAATAAATAAACCAAGTTGCGATGTCATCTTAGTAAACTTATCTTTCCGACCGGTCGGGGTGGTCAAGACCATCAAATCGGCTGGTCACTCGTCGAGTTGAGTCGCATCAGGTTGGCCTTTTTATTTTTCGCGAGTTTCACGAGCCTCTGGCGGGTTTCGAGAAATTCCAGAAGCCTCGTTTTGTGACTCTCTCGCTCTCATAGTCGCTCGTGGCGCGACGGACGAAACGAGGCTATAGGTGAAAAAAAAAAAAAATTAAACCGAAGGAGAACAAATAAAAGGGACGCTTTTCCGATTCTTACCGAGTTAAACTGCGCGCGCCCGCTTCGAACTTTTCCACTTGGCTAACCGCTCGTGCATCGCACGCGCAGCCTCCTCTCCCCTGTGCTTCGTATTCTCGTGCACCGCGAGCTTTTTTCCCTCGGCCTCTCCTCTTATTCTTGTTGCGTCGCTTCTCCGCCTCCGCCTCCTCGACTTCCTTCGCGCTCATATCGGCCGCACGGCTTCCCCGCCACTGCGCACTTTCTTTGAACTTTCCGAAAAAAGGCGAAAAAAAAACAAAAAAAAATTCTCGCCCGCAAGCTACTTTTCTCCCGCCGTGGATATTCACATTCACCGAGCCGAAGGAGAACGCGGAAAATACACACGCACGCGGAGCGCAGCGCGGTGGAGAATCACTTGAAAAGTTTTACCGCCGGGAAAGTGATGCTCGGCTGGATGTATCGTCCTCCTCCTCCGTCGCCCCGGTCGCCGCTTCTTCTGGCTCGGTCCGCGGCGCGCACGGCGCATATTTTCGTTCGGTATCACGAGCGCCGCCCGCTATCGTGTAACACCGCGGTAAAGTATCCCCCGCGATGGAAATAAGACGCCCTCGCGGCATCGATCATGGCTGAATGAAAATTGGAAATCGATTGGTAAAGGGATATCTTGGATGTTACGCATTTTTATCTAATTTTCCTGGCTCTTCCAGAAAGGAAGCTGTTTATTTTCGTGAATTTTTTTTTTTTCGCAGTGTTCATGTCGGTGAACTTGCGACATTTATTTTTCTCATCGATTTTGCAAAAATTGCGAGGTGTCTAGTTGAAATAGTAAAAAAAAAATGGTGAAGGAAGTTTTAGCTGGCTCGCTCAGAATTCTCAAAAGTTGTTTGGTGACTTTTATAAAAAAAATAAAATTAGTTTTGTGCTAGTCTTGACTATTACAAAACGAATTTTATTTTTTTTTGTCTAGACTAGCACAAAATGATTTTTTTTTGTCTAGACTAGCACAAAACGATTTTTTTTGTCTAGACTAGCACAAAACTAATTTTACTTTTTTTTTTATAAAAGCCACCAAACAATTTTTGTGAATTCTGAGAGAGCCAGCAAAAACTTCCTTCACAATTTTTTTATTTTTGCTCGTGCCGCAGTATGTCACCTAATAACAGCGAATCACCCGCCCCATTTTCACTCCATAGTCATTTCGCGAGTAATATTTTCTATCTCGGATCTCGGGGAAAAAGTGATCAGCCCGCAGGTTTTTTTTTTTTTTATCGGCGACGGAACGGGCGGACTCGGGGGTTCCGGGTGTTCGCGACGAAGGATCGATGACGCGGACGATAAGGGGGCTCTCGATAATTTTAGCATATTGAAACATCCGCTCTTTTTTATTCCGCGACGTCGTACGCGACGCAGCGAGATCGAGGTCGACGACTGCGTCGGCGTAGTGTATACCGACGTCGGTGGCGCATCGGGTACTCCAGTTTCTCCCCCATTCCACTTTGTTTCTCTAGTTTCTTTTCCGATTCTCTCACGTTCAATAAGTCGCGCGCAATATACTTACTATTTTCTCTTGCGCGCGACCCCCATTCGCGTTTTCTTTGCCTTCGAGTTTTACCACCTCGTTTATCCTCGCGCTCGGCGGCCCGACCGAGAACCACATTATTCCGTATAATTTTTCCCAGCTGGAATGTGTGTTTTCCTGGCCGGAATAAATAAGGGAACTTATATTTTTAATGGTAGAAAATTTGTGGCGTTACATTTGGACCCGGACAGGCCCTGGTTGGCCCTGCTAAGACCCTACACTGAGAAAAATAATTGTAAGACCAACCGAATGTGCGTTTCCGGGCAGCGAAATAAATATTTTGTTCCGTGAACGAAATAATAGTTATTGTGAATTAAAGAAAATGTTATTGAACAAAACGTTGGTTCGTTCAACCAAATATAATGTAAAATTAACCAAATATTTATTTTGCCGCCCGCAAACGCACAATCGGTTGGTCTTACCAATTTTTTTTTCTCACTGTAGGAGCCGAGGCTGACTTGAGCCTGAGTTAATACCACAGATTTTGTACCAGGGTTCCACTAAGATTCCTGCAATGTGGGTTATTGTTACTGCTGCACGAGTCATTCAGGAAAATTGTTCTTTTTTTTAAGTTTACCTTGGGAGTATTTTCAACGTCCAAATGTGGATCGAGCTACTGTTAAATGTTACTGGGTTAAATCGAGAGAGAAACAGCGGGAGAATCGAGAAACGAAATATATAATCGCGATCGCCGAACCAATCGACGAATCCGTCGAGCGATACGGCAAATACTTTCCGAGAGGGATAATACACAACGTGTACGTACGTCGAGTTCGTACGTCTGGCCAAGACATTTCGCGGCGCTTTTCTCACAGCCCCGAGACCCGCGAACACCGGGAATCGGCAGACCGATCTCGGTGCGTCTGTGTTGCAGCGCGGGCGAGAATCGAAACCGCGAATAAACCGGCGAACCCGCACCGCGTCGTTTCTCCGTCGCTGTCGCTCGAGAGTTGATCCTCGGTGAAAATAGGTTTTTGCGGGCGCGCGATGCGAAAATGGTGAACGATCCGCGCTGCTCGCTGGATTCGCGCGGGTTGCGCCGAAACGGAAAAACGAACTTTCGGGAAAATTGAAACTGCAGGAAATGGTGCCAGAGTCAAAAATATTTGATGGAAATTTAGGAATTAAAGCATTAAAAATATTAAAATATTGTAATGTCTACAATTTTCAAATTGTTTTTTGGAAAATCAACAATTTATCAATTTTTTTTAGCCAGGTTTTCAATTTTCAATCATCTTGCCAATGACCTGTGATTCAATAATCCCAATAAAATCAATACAATTTTTGAAAAATCTACAATTCACAAATCTTCTTGCCGCAGTTTTTTATTTTTTTCAATATTCTTGCCGACGACGCAATGATATCGTTAATTTGTCTCATGGCTTCTTAGCCTGGCGCAAAATCCCCCAATTATGGCAATACGCGAGAAACTCGGAAAACCTCAACCCTCAACACTTCAATTCACCAATTCAGCTCCCTCCACTCTCCAACTCGATTTTTCTGCGCCTCGGTACGATCTTCGGATAAACAAAACCGATCGACGACTCAGCGAGTCTTCGATCCGTAGAAACAGACGGAGCGCGGCGTTTCGAGGCGTTAATCACGTCGAAGGGGTCGTTCTCGTTCCGTCGTGAATTTAATTACCGGGTCGTATGGCGCTGTATACACCGTTGATGGCGTATAACTCGTTTTGCGCTCGGCGAACCAAACGAGAGTTAGATGAACACCGGCCGCGAGCGACGGTCGAGTCCCGCCCGTTAAACAGTCCCGGAGATCTCGAGTTCGCCGCCGGGTGGAAAGACTCGAGATCCGGGACTTGGGTTACGTCTCACTCGGTATCTCCCTCGAAGTCCGGTTCTCATCCCCTCTGTCCCTCTCCCCCTTTCCCCACCCTTTCCCTCTTCCTCCTTCGCCCCCTATTCCCTCCTTTCCTCAAGAGAGCTCACCATTATCTCGCGATGCTTTTACGCTTTTACGCCCCGTCGTAACTCCCGCTCGGTCGGTATCAACGATTCCGTTCTCTCTCTCTCTCTCGCCCCTCAGTCAGTCGAATATCACTTCTCGCGGACGTTTACGGTGATCACCTCGGGGGGACCCCGAGCCACTCACGGACGTCGCAGCGCGTCGCCTCGTGTATATTAACTTTGGGGACTTGGCTCGTTGTTATCGCGGAAACGAAAACCGCCTCCCCGCTCGCCAAACGTCGCGCAGCCAATTCGAGTTCGGCCTTCGGGAGAAACAGACAGCGCGCGGCGCTAAGAGGAATCGAATCGGTCATTAAGCGCGCCACCCGGTGATTCCGATCTTCGCGTGACGCGTCGCTCGCTACGGGGATCTTTATGGCTCCGTTATCCGACTTTGCGTTGCTTGTTATGTCGGCCACCTCGGACTATACGTGCCGGGAACTGTCACTTCTGAGCTGTTGTGGGTCACGTTGGGGAGATGGATTTGTTTTTTTTTTTTTAGGGATTTTAGTCGCAGACTTCGTAAGAGATGAAGTAAAGGATTGGATCGATCACGAGGAATGTAAATTCAGTAATGAGGGCAATTATTTTTTAATTTTTTGCAGGATACTCGGTGAGGTTTATGGAATTTTGCATTTCGTTTTTATAAACCATTTAAATTTTTAGGATTTTTTTTTGTTTTTTTTTTTAGACTTTAGTCCCAGATTTCATGCAGGTTGAAATTAGGATAATATCGACCAATGAAGATCGTGAATTCTCAAAGAATGACGACAATTATATTTTTTATTTTTGGCAGGACACTCGGTGACATTTATTGAACCCTGAATTTTGTTTTTTCTGTCACTATAAATTGTCAGGATGTTCCGCCTTGTCAGGTACGATCAACCGACAGTGGAAAACAAACCCCCGCATTTCAGGGACCAGCGCGAAGTTTATTCATCATCCACGATGTTGTTGCCCTTTGTGCTCGCGGTTTCTGTTTATCGTCAATACGCTAACGAGCCGCGGGCTCTTAAAATCAGACGCGAAGGAATCAGTAACGAGTTCCTTCTCTGTGTATGCACCACGCCGGGCGCTGGAAGGGTCGAAGACTCGACGGGGGCGAAACGTCGGGACTGGAATCATTAAAGAGTCTGGACGTGGGCGTTGCGCCTGCTTCACTCAGCGGGCTTCGTCGTGCTGCGCCCTCAGCAATTTATTCCAACGGGGGTTTCCTCAGGCCTCGTAGTACATTTCCAAGCATTCATGCAAGGCGACTAACACATTCGATTGCAAACATACCACCGTAGAAAAACACAAATATCACCTGTAGAATTTATGTATTTTTTCTCCGCATCGTCTCCTTCACACAGTCGTATCCGTTTATAATTTTCCTCTCACTTTTGTCATCACGCACAATGATCCATCAATTTATATATAATAAATTGATAAAATTGATAATAAAAAAGACCAGCGTGACCGTCCCGACTGCCCGACACATATTCGCAATAATTTTCGTCTGCAAAAACGTGAATTAAATTTTTTCCGCACGCAAAATCAGAGGAAACCCAAAATCGGAGCCAAAGTACCGCGCGAGCCAGCATCACAAATTATCAAAACAAATACAGATCGATCGGTCATCGCGGTTAATTAATAGAGTACGTATAATCCTCGTTGGAAATTCTATATTCGTCGTTACAACGGATCAGGATTTCGTGTCCCCCGCACTCGGCGTAATGCACAGTGAATCTCGTTCGCGAATCAACGTATCCATCATTCCCCGGATAATTCCGTTATAAGTCTCGATGTCACGTCCTCCGCCATCGATTACCCGGTGCGGCTGTCAATCATCGTGAGTCGCCGAGTGGGGGGAGCCGGACAATCGAAAGAGTAGCCAAGAACGACAGGACGTACCGGGCGAAAGAGAGTCCGGGGAGCCACTCGTTACTGCGCGGACAAATACACGGGACTGAATATGCGGTCAATGGGTATGTCGATAAAACGTCCGCTCGCTAATCGAGGAGGCTGTGTCGAGAGATTTTTTCCAAATTGTTGATTCTAACGATCGACGAGGACGCGAGTTTGCGATTCGTTAAGCCGAGTCCCCCCTTGCCCCCTGCCCCCTGCCCCCTTGCTCTAGGTTCCTCGCCAAGCATCGATGATTCGTTTTCTCTTTTTTGTTCGCGCATAACCAAACCCAGTTCCTCCTGCAATACGTTCGACGAGAACGTCAACTCGCAGAATTGCTTGTTCCAATTTTTTTTAATTCACATTGCTCTCTTATAGCGACAAAACAAAACAATTTCTCATTCCTTTTTCTTTCTCCATTTTTTTAGTTTCCAAACAGTATTTCAGACAGTGATTTAAAAATTCGACAGCTTCGAGGGAGGCCGCGATACACGTCGATCTGACGGAATACCAATAATTCGCGATGCGGATATATAGTAAATATATAGCGTGGAAAAGGAAAAATAACAGACGTGACGATAAATTTGATGGAACGCGCGCGTTCGGCGCGATACGAGGTATCTCGAGTCCCAGCTGGGCGGCCGCGCGGCTTTGTCTTAGATATCGCGATATATCTATAGAAGATATTATATACACTCTTCACCGCGGAAACGTCAACTCGTCGGGTATTCCGCGGGCGGCGGGTACGTCGATTCCGCGGTGAGATCGAAGAAAGAATGCATCAGGGGCCGCGCGAGAGGAAAGCTTACTTCACTATTTATGCATTGCAACGCGCGGGAATGCGGAAACTCCCCGGCCAGAGATGCGGCTGCGGTGCGCCGCGGCTCTCGTGCAATCGTGTGCACAGCCACTTCGAGAATTCGTATAGACAGTGAAAATCGCGCGCGTCTCGACGCACCGTCGAATCATCGGGGAGCATACGTATCACTTGCATTATCGTTTTCTACGAGCTTTTTTTTTTCACGGCAAACAGTCAATTTGTTTTGTGCTGCTGGCGATCCGGGTAATCGAAACATGACGCGAGTGGTAATAATATTTTTTTTACCTGGATGGGCGCGTAAATATTTTTTTTTGGTTAACCCAAAAAAATAATGAGGACAAGAATAACAAGAACACATAATTAAATGAAGGAACAGCGAAAACATGCGGAATGTTTTGGTCCCTCATGATATTAATTTTATATTTTATTTTCCCTCTACGAAAAATTAGAGAGTAAAATATTTCGCATTTTCAATATGTAAGTATGGTTGCCGGGTTGTTCGTTCTCTGATTGGGTGTCGGGTTGCCTGCAACTCATTGATAACCGACGAGGATTTTCAGGCGCGTTACTGTATTTTGACTGTTCTCGGGTGTGCGAGGCTTGAAGGTTTGTTGAGGATTTATTCGGGAATGGACGCGTGTAATGAGCTATTATTATTTATTTTAATTTAATTTAATTTATTAACGGATCACTCGTTTCAATGTACAATAGTGTTTAAAGTGGAGCCGCAGCTTAAAAATTCCAGTTTATACAAAAAACAACAATTAAATATATCTATGAACTAAATTAATCTATTAAAGGGATTATATTACATTTCCAGACAAAGAATATCATTTTTCACGTTTTTCATGTCGAATTTTCTATTTTTCGGGAAAACAATAATGATTTTCGCAATCAGCACGAAATTTCACATCTGATAAGGCTTTCAAACTTTACGAAATCGAACAAAAAAATTCTCGATTTCGTGAAGTTTGAACTTTAATTTCACGTTAATTTCATTGACGATCTAATTTTGATTTGCGCTTGTAGCGAGCGCGCAAGCCACTACAACCTTCCAGTTGGCTAT
This sequence comes from Pimpla rufipes, assembly GCA_963932165.1. NCBI lineage: Eukaryota > Metazoa > Arthropoda > Insecta > Hymenoptera > Ichneumonidae > Pimpla > Pimpla rufipes. The sequence continues at coordinate 18,439,863 of OZ010635.1, forward strand.
AATTAAATGAAGTAACAGCGAAAATAACGCGACACCATCAAAAGCAAAGGGCTGAAGCACTCAATGGTCGGACGACCCACAACTCACGTCGCACGCATAATCAATATACGTCAAACGAAATTCTACAAAGCTGCATATGCAAACCGTGACGCAATGAAAACGCCGCTACTACTAATAATAACTGCGACGTCGGGAGGACTGAAAAACGGAAAATTCGTTCGGAGAAATATACACTGCGTAACAAAAGGGAAATCCGCTTATTTATTGTGCACGGCGGACGTATTTGCGTCGTTGCGCACGTTCAGATTTCCGGCGCCGGGGGGGTTGGGGTGACTCGGGCGCGAAGCGAGCACGCAAAATCGCGATAAATATTTGTTCCGTTGCCGTTGACTACGCGGGCATCAAGTCCTGACCGTTGTGCCCGCGTGTGTTGCGCGGCCGACGCGCGGCTACGTTTTTCATCGCTTTGAAATATTCCCTCGCGTTATGAGAACGGAGAAATATTTGTCGAATGTAAATAGGCGTGACAATACGCCGCCCGGGATTTCAGAGCTGGACGCCGAAGCAGCGCGCACGCGAACGTGCATCACACGATTTCGCCGGACGACCGTAAAGCTCGCGGCTATCGCGCCGCGTGCATCGCCCGTCGGCATCTATTTTCTCGCGTTAATTTATCGTCAAAAATGTATACAAATTTGCCGCACCCAGCCTGAAACGATTCGACGACATTTGTACCAGTGCTCAATTAAATTGCTTATTGTTCAAATACAGTAAAAATCGTCAATGGATTCAGGTTAGGAGAGGCAAAAAACAGCGGTGCAGAATAAAAGGCCAAAAGGCGGATCTCGGAAAAAAACGTTGAGTGTTCGATTTTGGCATTTTTAAACCAGGGGTTGATGTCTCGAATTCTGACTCAAAAAGTAATCTATTTATTTGACTGGCAGTCACTCTAACATGATTTTGGCATTTTTCAACCGGGATCCGATTCCACGCATCCTGCCGTAAAAAATATAGTCTGTCTATGTGACTGGCATTTTCTCACATGATTTTTGCATATTTCCTCCGGATGCTGATTTTTCAAATTTTTACGTAAAAAATAATCTATTCATTTGACTGGCATTTACTGACATGATTTCGGCATTTTTCCACCGGGGGCCGATTCCACGAATTCTGACGTACAGAATAAACTACCTATTTGACTGGCATTTACTGACATCTCTGGGCGCACGAAATAGCGTCAAAGGGGAAAACTTTCGCGAGAATTTCACATGCGTCTCCGGGCGCTCGATGTCACGATGCGCACAAACACGAGGAATCGAAAGCTTAATCCAGTTATACGAAGATATTCGGGGAAACTACGTTGAAATCTCATTAGCCGAACTTCGACTGCGTCAACTGAATCACTAATCGTGTGAGAGCGAGACGATTTCACGTTCTCGCGGATAAAGCTCGCAGTCGACTAATTTGCCCGAAAACTTAGTTGTGGCAGTCGGCACAGCCACGAAGTTGTGTCAGTTCGCGTGACTTTTATTTTCATAGCAACGAATTTCACGTCGCAACTATTTTCGACTGCGCCTCTCATAATTAATCGCTATTCACCCGAGTATTTCACCGGATCGGCTTATCGATCGAGCTGGCAATTTGCCTGTTCTTACATCAATTATTTATACACACAAACGCGATATCGAGAAGAGTTCATCCCGTCTGGATACAAAAGCTATTTATCCCAAACGACTCGAGGCGCAGTGGAGTTCGCCACTCTAGAATCCCACGAGGATCTCGTGCGTCGGCATGAATGAGTCAAGCAAAAGTCTGTCTTTCATGCAAATACCAGAATTTTCTCTTCGTTCATATGCGGAAAAAAAGCGAAAAAAAGGACACGTGATGAATTAATGACTCCGTGACCCGATAAATAAAAAATATATCCTTGACTCGCGAAAAAGTGAAAAAAAAAAATTGCAACGCGCGAAATTTCTCAGGCATCGTCGCGTCACGCAAGTCGCCGAGCGTGACTCGAAAAACACGACACCAGCTGTGAAAATATTTGAACGACTATCGAGGCGCGCGGAAGCCGCGTTAACGCTGGGCTCTCGCGAAATTCCAACGAGTACAAACAGCCCGTGCCGGGCATAGAAAGTTGATAAGATTGAAAATTAGTGCCTCGGTGTGTTCGAGGCTCGAGCCGGGCGGAAAGGCGGATTAAATAATTCTCATCTATGCTCGACAACGGCAGCTAGTCCTCTGGGTACACAGCAGTTAGTAGGCGTAGCGCCGACGTCTTGCCTACCTTCCGTGTACTTAATGCCGACCTTATAAGAAGGTCGGCTTGTTGCTCTCACCCCTCTCCACTCTTTTCCAACTCTTTCTCTGTCTTCCATAATTTATGCTGCCCTCCAACACCTGCGCGACTTGCATGAATTCCACCGGGCGGCTGTACACTATATACCGGACACAGAGTCGCGCAAGCGGGGCGACTACTCAAACTTTATGCCGTGCACCGAGGCCAAGTGCGCCGGATATATATGTGTATATTCTTTACAAAGATTCCGGAAAAGCGTCACAACAGTCTCAGGTGCGCGTAGTTAGCGCGAGTTCCACGGGGAGTTGCCGCGTAGAAAAGCTTTTTACATTTTTCACTCGTTATCCCCGCGGAAAATCGCTCGAGTGCGCGGTGGACTCTGTATTTTGTTTAGCTTCGCCAATCCGTATCGGTTCTCGCAGGGCGCCGTGTATGCTAATTTTCGTTATTTGTGAAGTTTCATTTTTTTATTTTTATTTATTTATTAATATTAATTTTATTTCAATGTGTTTATAATTTTTATTGTATTCAACCGTTAAACTGAACTCAAACTTTACATCAACCGTAGTTTCTACATTACCTAAAAAGTAAAAAAAAAGGGCAAAAGGAAAAGGAAAGAGAAAAATACCAATTTAAAAGAATTAAGAAAAAAAACCTGTTTTTTATATAAAAAAAAATATTAATTTCTTTTTCAATGTATTTATAATATTGATGATTGTATTCGACTGTTGAACAGAACTCAAACTTTACATCAACCGTAGTTCCTACATTACCTAAAAAGTAAAAGAAAAAATTAAAAAAGGCAAAAGGAAAAGACAAAAGGAAAAGGAAAGAGAAAAATACCAATTTAAAAGAATTAAGAAACAAAAACTGTTTTTTATGTACACCCAACGTGTCCGGTAGAGTGCGACGATTGATAAGCATTTTCGAAGAGAAGTTATGCTCCTTTACCGTCGAGTCGGACGCAAACAATTAGCGAGGAGGGAAGTGCTGCGCACCGTCGCACAAAGTGCGCGGGTTCGAGACCAGAGAGAGAGAGAGAAACGACGAAGGCGGCTTGGGAATTCAGAAACGCGTTCTTTGGGGGTGGGGGGACAGTCTTTTGCTGGGCGCAAAGCTCGCGGTACCACCCGGGACACAGCGAGTAAAGAGGAAGCGCGCGGTTGAGTCCACAGCAGCAGCAGTAGCAGCGGCCGAGAGACGAGCATCGCGAGATCAGAAGAACCCGAACAGGCGCGCTTGATGGCCGCGGGGCTCTGCCTCTCCTCTTCTCTCCTCCAGTTTCCGCTTTAGTTTTCGTCGTGCGCGCGGTGCGGCGGCTGCGGCACGTCGCACGACCCCAATGTCAAGATGGCATTCTTGCTGCTGGGGCTCTTGCGATCAAAGCCACCGTGGCGGAGACCGCGCGAGTGCAAACGGCAAACGTACAGTTGACGGTCGACGCGATTCTCGCCCGGCGGGTAACTCGCGAGTCGTGCTCACTGGTGTGCTCGCTCGCTCGGCGCTCCGACTTCCAACTGGTTCATCAGTTGCAATGCGTGCACCTTGGAAACCCGCGCGTCGCACCGGATATGAAAGCTCGGGCGGAAAGGGACGACAGACGCGCGAAGTGTGACGCAGGCGACTGAGAGAGATAGCGAAAAAAAGGGATGGAAAAGAATTCGTTGTGATTGTAGAATAGTCGAAAAAATTGGCCCACAGAAAAAATGGACTTTAGAAAAAAATTGCATTTTTATTCGTGGTTAGAATCAGAATTAATCGTTGATCTGGCGCGATAAACGTGACAGAGACAGAGAGAGAAAAAAAATTGGCTGGAAAAATTGATGGAATAGACAGAAAAATGGACCTGGAGAAAAAAATGGACTTTAGAAGATAAAAGAAACACTTTTTTCGAGGATATAATCAAAATTCATCAATGCTCTGGTGTACAAGAGACTTGACAGAGAGTGAGAAAGAGAAAAAAAGGGCTCGAAAAAAATGCATTGTGATTATAGAAAAGGCAGAAAAATTTGCCTGGAGAAGAAATGGATTTTAGGAAAAAATTGCATTTTTTTCGTGGTTATAATCAGAATTAATCAATGCTCCGCGGTGCGCGAGAGACTCGACAGGACACTGGGCGAACGAGCGGCGAGCCAAATGGAACAAAGGGAGAATGTGCTGGCTCAGCGCGCGTCACGCGGAAAGGGGCGGGAGGAAGGGAGTGGTGGGGGGGGGGGGGGGGGGGGGGGTCGGTGAAAGTGGAGGACGGCGAGCAGCAAAGGGAAATGAGAATACGGAGTCAAGAAGCCTTTTCCTTAGTCTCGGGGCGCAGCATCCAATTAACCGACACCGACGCCGCAGACGAAGATTGTAAGAGGACCGACGTCACCGTTCGCGCCATGAGGACGTCAGAGCGGACGTCTCGTGTCGTTTCCCGAGGTCGTTGGCTGCGTCACGAGACACGCAATATGGAGTGCAACACGGTCGCGTGTAGTCGAGTTTGTAAGCCCAATGGACTCGGGTGTTGTCGCGTCCACCGCCGCACATTCGCTGGTTGTGTCACTTTACGTTAGACTAGGTTTTATGGATTTTCAGAAATTCAATTTTTTTTATGGATCTTCAAATTTCGTCTCGGCCGAGACGAAATTTGAACCACGGATTCGTCGTTAAAATCTCGATTAGGAATCGACCCCAGTACAAAAACTGTAAAGTTACATCAGACCCGATCAGTCAGGCCTGGCTAGGGCCTCAGCCGGGTCAACGTGGCCCTGACAGCGCCTGACCAGGGCCGACTGTAACGCCACGGATTTTCTATCAGGAAAATTTCCGGTAAGATTAACCAGCACCGAGTTAGTTGGACAATTAACAGACGTGGCTGACAGATTTGTCAAAACGGTCATGACGTAACCGCTAAATCTAATGAACGAGAGAAAACTGAGAGAATTGCCATGTCAACTCTCTCAGTATCTCGTTTGAGGCAAAACGAGTTGACTTAACTGTGTCTTCAATCTTCAGCGCACAAATACCTGGCATTTTACAATGAAATGATCCGAAATCTCCGCTAATTCTATGAGAAACAACACAATGACAGAAGCATCAGCATTGGGGTCACTGACTTCACATCAGCGGGTTGAGGCGAACCTAATAAGCTATGAAGCTGGTTCTAAGAGATCGGCAATATCGTCCCGAGTAATAACATTTGGACCCCAATTCAATGCCTCTCCATGTCTCTAAAAAAAACTCGAGAAGCAGCCGTAAGACGCTAAAAGGACAAATTCTACGTCCACCAGAGTCAACATGACAACAATCCGTTTACGCCATATTTTCCATCACGTGGTCAGAAAATAAATATCAAAAATCGTCGAGAAAACAAACGACGACTAATTCGCCAGGTACAGCAAAAAAATAAAAACAAACCACGCGGCGAGCGAACGAAGATCGAGCTTGGATGGTTTTCCGACCATCAGCGGAAAATCCCAGGCAGCCACGAAGACAGCGAAACAACATCTAATTCCACCTACAACAGGATAAACGTGACGCATTCAACGAAAACCGTTCCGCGTCCCGCCGCCCGCGCACGCCGCATATTCACCGTTACGTGGTCAGGAAAGTAAATTGCGGAAAATCGCCGAGAAAACAACGGGTCATGCCTAATGCGCCGGGCATTGGAACACAGCACGAGAAAATAATAAACCACGCGCGGCGAGCGGGAGTCGAGCGCGCGCGCGGAGATAGCGCGAGGTTACGGGAATCGAGGGGCGCGCGTGGATGGTTTTGCGACCATCAGCACCGGTCGTCGTGGGGTGGCGCGCGCGCGCGCGAGCGCCCGGTGGGTTCAACTGTAAATTAACTCGATTACGGCGTAATGACCCGCGACGCAAATGTATAAGTTACTCCATTATCAGCGCGGCGAGAGAGCTCAGTGCGCGAATGTGTAACACAGGAAACTTAATATCAGCCCCAACGGCGGGGTTGATATAGTTTCGCGCGCGCGCAGCGGCGGCGGCGGCGCCAGTTAGGGCTTTGCGTCGCGCACGTAACGTAACCGCGCGCGTACGCGAGGCTATACGGCGCAAAATCGATATGGCCCAGCGCCGCCCGGTTGGCTCCGCGCGCGCAGTCGTTAATTAAAATAAATGAGAAGGTTAATCATTTTCCGCTTAATTAGCGCGCAATAATATTTCGGCGTCCGCGAGGAGTCAAGTGCGAGATGCGCGCGGGGGGGGGGCCCCTCGTTGATTTCTCATTACCGCGCGACAGAGGCGACCGCGGGGTTCTCGCCGCCGCTATATTATTGTTTTAGATATATCCGCACGATATACACGAGATTACACGACCCGCGCGCGGGGATCTCGTTTTCCACGATTAAAAGGACTTAACCGCGGGTAAAACCTCGAGGCATAATTCGCCGTATTCCCCGGGTGGGATTTGCTCCACTCCACTCGATTAAACGTATCGAGTGCGCCGTGTTCCATACAAGAGAGCGCTGCGAATTAACGTCATTAACGACAGAACCACCCGGGGTCTCGGTTCTCGAGTGTTCTTGATTCGATTCAACGACTCGCGACTGCGACGCGGATCTCGAGGGTTAGCGGAGGTTTTTTTTTTTTTTTGGTGAGGGAATTGAAGGGAGCTTTTTTCCACCGAATACAGTGCGAATAACTGCGCAGTGATTTTTTACTTTTTTCCTACGTTTCCTACCTGTTAACTATTCAACCTCCCTGCGAGGGGGGGGGGGGGGGGCGACAGAATAAATAAAAAGTAGCTCTAAGGGAAGGTCGTTATTTGCATTACAAAAATCCGAAGAGTCGCGAGAGGGAGAAAATATATATACGAGAATAAATTCCCCGGGTACACTCGGCGTGTGACAATTGCGAAAATATTCCGAAAAATTCCGCGGTGGGTTTTTTTTTCCTCCCCCGCGAAAATATGGGGGAAAAAAAATGTTAGGAATTAGTGGAAACGATGGTGACCATTTTGATATCCCCTTTGGGCGCCGCGAAAAATGAATATGCACGAGGGCTCGTTCATCACAATATGAATGCATCTGCAAAATGTTCACATAGCCCGATGTACGGGATACGTACATATACGTATATATGCACACTATATGCGCACCGTGTGCGCACAGCGTACGTCGGAGAATCTCGCGTCAGGAACCCGTCATGTGCGGTACACGAGATGCGCGCTTCCGGCAGTGACGAAGACGCACGAGAGTTCCAAGTTGCGGGCTGGAAACGGGCGCAACACACAGAGCGGCAATTTCTCTCCCGGTCTTTCGCGAAGCAGTTGTGTATTCGCGCTGACGGCTTATTCCGTGTTCCACGGTTATACACCGCGACGGCGCCCGACGTCGTCGTCGACGTCGTTTGATTCCGTGCAACGCGGCAATACATCTGGCGGGGGGCGAGCGCGGCGGCGGCGGCGGCAAAGCCTGTGCCAAGCCTCGCAGAGACGCGGAAGTGTATCGTGCTCAGCGAAGCGGTCGCGTCCGGACCGCAAGATTAATCGCCAATAAACTCCCCGCGTCGCTCGTCTCGGTTATCTTCGTTTCGGCGCTCGCGTCTCGTTTTCTGTCTTGGCGTCTCGTTGCGCCCCCCGAGTATCGACGAGCCCACGGTTTCGCTTCCGCTCCGCTCGCATCCAGCTGGCCGATATATCGAACCGGCGGAAAGTTGGTCGAACGTGTTTCCAAATTTAGACAAACGTTTTTCGGCATCCGGGATTTTTGGTGAAATTACATTCATCGCGACGAAAGGAGCTGTCTGATGTTAATTTCTGATGTTATAATGCGTCTACTTCGTTTCCGCTTCGCTCGTCCCGGTGCTCGATATATATCGAACCACGAGCGAGCGGAAAGTTGGTCGTGTTTCTAAATTTAGACCGGAATTCGGAAAAAGTCGTTTGTCGATAATGGGGAGAGAGAGTCTGGGAAGTTGGGGTCGTTGGGGTGAAAAGCCGAAAATCACATTCGTCGCTGGTTGGCGACGAAATAAGCCGACTGACGTTAATGCGTCTATTTCATTGAATCTAATTTAAACCCGTTGTATCCCAGTTCTGAGAAACTCAAATCGGTATTGTGAGATTGTCACTTAAATTAAATGATACGAAGCCAATCGATAAATCTATCTACGATGCTCGCGCAGCGCCGTCTACAAAATTAGTTCGCACTATATCTTTTTTCATGGAGTCAATTATGAGAAACTATAAAAACCGAACGGTCGATTAACCGATCGTATATAGTGTGCTGGTCGGGAGATAAAGAAGAGATAAAATTGCCATGGAATATTACTGAATGGAGAGTCGCGGAGGGTGAAGGAAATCTGTGCCAGCCGGTGACGTCGACGTCAATCCAACCCAGGAGGTTCGCATAAGCCTCGTGTCTCCTTCGTGATTCGAACCGATCGTTCTCAGCGTGAACCTCGTGATCGTTTCTCGCAATCGCGTATATAAAGGTTTACAACCTTCGCGCGGATCTTTAAACAAGAACGCGGAGCGGAAGAACTTGCAGCATCCTTAAGGGCGTTGGTAACACGTGCGTCAGAATGATTCCAGTAGTACGAAGATGAAAACTTGTCACCAGTCGTTGGATCGTTGAAAGATGGATCGAAAACGAGGACCAGAGGAGAGACGGAAACGCCAGAGCGAGCGGGAAACCGTGGAACGCGCCTTCCTCGCCCGTTTCCGCGCCTCATGGTGATTGAGGAAAATTGCTCTCTTGCGAATTCAAAGAACTTCGCTTCGCAGATCAAAAGTTTTCAAAGGAGGAAAAATGTGTACGCGGGAATAGAAAATGCAAAGACAGAGTAAAACGAATGCTCGCTGTAGCGACGTCTCCGCACTGCCGAGAATTTTCAAAACCTCGCGGATAATTTTCCTTTTTTTCCTAGAAAAACCTCCTCCTTTTTTGTATCCCAACGCTCGTCGTTCTTATTCTGCAAAATGCAGGCGTTTCTTTGCTCGTCTTTCATCGTGGATGCATCGGGTATGCATCCAGTAGACGCCGATCGATGTCTCCGAGCTGCCACGGAACTCGAAGAGCTCCAACGGCGCGGCAGGTGTTTACTTTTATCATTTCTCTCGTCCTCCTTCTCGGCATCCGCATGCGGCTGCCGACTTGGCGCGAGCGACGAGCCGTGTGAAGCGTCTGTGGCAAAGCGATATCATGCTCCACGTGACAGACAGATTGAAGAGGCTGCGAGAATATTTCTACGAATTATTTGTGTATTAATCCTGGAATAATATTCCTGCGGAATTAATAATCGATATGGACTGACGAGTCAGTCACAGTTCAGACATCGTACATGTCATCATGATGTCGCTTTGCCACATTATTCTCGAATTAACTACATGTGTAGTATTTACCATTATTGCTGCGGTATTTCTCAATAAATTGGAAGGACGAGTTAAGTGCACTTAAGACATTTTAGATGACATAACGAGAACGTAATTACACGGAGCAGCCGTACCTGAATAATCCGTGCAATACTTACGAACATTACTGCGAAATAATCAAATTAATAATAAAATTGGAAGCGAGAATCAGACTCACTTAGCACAACTTAGACGCCATCGTGAGACAGGAATTAACCATTCTCACGATGACATCCAAGTTGCTTTCAAACCGCCTTTTGAGGTTTACAATTAATTTCAACGTGCAGTTTTCAACGTTGCCTCCCAGTCGAGCAAAGTTTTTCCTCTTTCTCTTGTTCGGGACACGAGGAAGGAGCGTGTCCTGCCTCTCTCTCTCCCGCCCGACGAGCGGAGCCCGCGGGGCTTCGCTTCCTTTGGATAAAGTTGATAAAGAGGGTGCTATCCGTCATCGGTGCCGTAAATAATGAAGTTTCACGGAGCCGGAGGATCGCGAGGAACTCGCGGGGGCCCCGAGGGCAAAGCGGGACGAACTCCAAAGCTCCCCGAGTTCTTCTCCGCGGGTGCAACCCAGGGAAATATCTGTTGTTCGCGGGGATCCCACCCATCACTTTCGAAAATCTCGACACCCGAATCGCCCGGTGAACGTCGAATACCAGGCTGATACACGTTTTTCGTTCCATCGACGTAACGAATATTTTCACAAAGGATAAAGACGTTACGTTGTTGAAGCGAAAAGTTTTCGATCGCCGAATTAGCCTCCGAGTGCTGACAACGGCCAACAACAATGTAAACGGATCAAATTCATCGCGCAGACCCAAAGCCCCGCAGCGTCTGACGTTGAAACAACCGGCGCTGAGGGCTGAAGGCGCAACCGTCCGTATAGATGTGTCAATTACAGTTGAAACATAGACCCCTGGGAGCGTCACTCGTGCGAGCGGTGAGCGGCGAGGCAACTACTCGCAGGTCTCTTAGACTTATCACTTAAGACGTTAGTGCATTGTTGACGCTCTATAGAATTATTTCGCTATTCCTAGTCGAAAACAAATAAACAGATGAAAATGGATGTTGGGGTAACTCAACACTGAAGAAAATCGAATATTGCTAAGTACCAAGTAACATCTATTGATTTTCAGTACGTCTATTTTCGAGTAGTCTCAATATCGATAATTCATAAAGTCTTCCTAATTATTTATTAATTTCAACCAGATATTTTTCTCTCTGCGTTTCCTCCCGCCGCTGACGTACAATTTGCCAGTACTACGTCACGTAGCTATTGATAAAAAGAGACGTGGAGAATGAAATAATTGAATATTGCTAACTACAAAGTAACAGCTATTGATTTTCAGTGCGACTTTTTTTTAATAATCTCGATCTCAATAATTAATAAAGTCTTCGTAATAACTTCGTAATTTCAACCAGACATTTTTCTCTTTGCCTTTCCTTCTACCACTGACAACCCAGTGAGTACGACGTCACATAGCCTTTGATAAAAAAGACATGGTGGATGGTGCTTGCATGTGCGTGTGTGTGTGTATCGACGATACCGGGAGTTTAGATAGTTCAAGGAGTTCGGTAATGCTGCCGACGACGTTAAATCGACGGCCGGCAGTGGCTTAACGCCGTAGGATAACGGGGACGACGTTAATGCTCATGGATATTGACAGTGGATCGATCCTCTCGGCGAGCGAGGTATCGCAGGCATGTAGGAAGGGTACTTAGCTCGTGTGTCAGGTATATCCAGGGGGAAAGACCGGCATCGAAGCTCATCCGGAATGCCTGCGTGCTCGCGGATTAATGGGGTTCGCCGTGAGAGCGAGTTATATCCCCCTCGACCCTTGTCCTGCACCCCCCTCGGCGTCGGAACGAGACATCCCGTAGCGCGATCGTCGAGGGGGCTTTAAGTTGACCTCGATCGCTGAAAACGCTGTTCGCAGATCGACGACCCCGCGGCGACAATCCGACCCCTCGTTTCTTGGCCGTCGACGAATGATCGATTGTCGCGCTGGGGGAAAAAAAAGTGCGAGAAATACGCGATCAATCCCAGACGAGACGGTAATACCACTCCAACGAACGGCTTTAAGAACCTGATTTAAACCATTTAAAAGGACTCCGTGGGGCTTCCCAATTCGACATGCGATACTTTCCACCACGCTCGACTGAGAATCGAACGCTGTGCATTGCTACATGCTCTATTTACAATTTTTTTCTCTTTGAAAATAATGCACTGCATACGGATCTTTTCTGCAAGTTACAAATATAACGAATTTAATTAATTCCCGTACGTTATAGTTATTTAATTAATATTTTTTACAGTATAACAAATTTAATTAATTCCCATACTCGACGGTAATTTTACGAATGTTTTCAACAGTGTAGAACTGATGAACCTAAGTGGACATCGAAACGGGCACGTTAGAATCGTCTACCCACTGCGATCATTAGCTGCTGCTGAAGTAACAATTGTATCATTATTTTTCACCATCGCGTAACACAGACACGTGCAATTATCTCTTCTCTCGCCCATGGCGAGAGTATCGTTCGCAACACGTTGCATCGACACCCACCGACCTACATCATCACAACCGAGGCCCCTCGTTCTCTCGCATGTCTCGCTTAACGACCCCGCCCATCCATCTTCGTCCTTCGTCCGAGGTCCTGGCCAATCTCACCCGCCGTGTCCGACAGTCGTTACTTATTAAGTTATTGGCTTCTTCCCTCGGCTGCCTTAAGCGTTGCTGCGGGTCTCGTGTTCTTTACCTCTCGCAACGTTTTATCACATCCGAAGACCTTCTCTTCTTACATTTTGGGTCAAGTCATATTCACGTCGCTTCCATTAACTGAGTCTTCACTCAGTGGTTTCTCTGAATACCATAAATTCATTAGCTATATCCCGAACACCGCGTTTCATTGTGCAGTGCAGATTATCACATTTCCACGTTCGTCTCATATCGCCTCGTAATACGACGCTCCGTGACGTCAGGAGCGACAGAATAAACTGTACGTTATCCGCGACAGCACCAGACGTACTGACAACCGAACCGTCGGCATCGCTCATCGTCCACGTCCATTATCCTCGTTCGATGAGCACGAGAGCAGCCGAACTGGCCGCGTTTTCGAAGCAGATGCGCCGATACTATATAACCACGCGGTTGCGTTTTCCTGAGTGGTACTCACCCGCCAGTCTGGGATTCCCCCCAGTAATACGTGTCCCCTTGTCACACCGGATTACCGGCCTCATCCGGACAGCTTTCATAATTTTATCGAACCCTCCGTCGTGCGGTCGCTGTATCCTCCGCACAGGTTCCGAAACGCCCGCCATACCAGACTCGCCACGCCCTTCGGAGCGAGGTCCGTGGCTACGAAAAATTAATTAACTCTGACGTCAAACCATTGGCGACTGTACTGTGGGGTCGTAACACTCACTGCATTAGCGTTCCAATGAACCGCCGACACTCTGATCCCTTTCAGTCTTCATTGCACTGCAACTCCCGCCGGGCAACGACAAAGTATGACTTTTCATCACAAGCTCCGTATTCAGACTCTATGCAAACACTCACCTGCAATATTTTTCACTCCCGTCGTCGTTTATCGTGTGCGAAATTATCTTTGTGCTTTCCTCAAACGCGAGTAGATTTTTTCATATAATTTTGCACAGAATCGGGGGACAAATATTTTTTATCCCACGATTAAGGCGAGTTTACGCGGCGCCTGCAGTCGCGTTGTATGGAAAAGTGGCTCGGGAATATGTTTGCAAAATGCGAGGGATCCCGAGACGGCTTCCCACTTCGGATGCTCAGAGAAACGGGATCACGAACGTCACCGGTAACATCCTCGCGACGTGTGGCGGGAACGAAGAGCGACCGACGGGGGGTCGAGAAACATTTTGTAGACTGTATTCCGGCCGCCGCGGTGTCTGCCTGAACGGACAAAAGCTCTTGACGTACGGTTCGAATTATTATTTTGACATGTCGTATTCGTGCGCTCGTGCTTTTCTCGTTCACGGTCTTTCCTCGAAGTTTCTGGGGGGCCATTAATCACGTCGCTGCAGCGAATGTACGGACCTACCGTGTGTGCCGTGTAGCTCTGTGTCATGAATCAGTGGGAAGTGTAGGGCGCACATATTTTCCAATAAAGACTCAATATATCCTCGTTCAAAAAGGAAAATGGTGGCTGTATGAATTATTTATCAATAGGAAAAATAATTTTCTGCACAAATGGTTGTAATATGGTTCAGCCTTGATTTATGCACGAAGCATTGGCCACGTGATACGTCCGAGCAGCGAAGGCAATAACAGGCAGATGCACCGCTTTAATTTGAAAAAAATTGAGTGCTCTGTGCGGTCACGAGTTCGCCGGACACCTTCATTTTTCTCGCCAAGATGTCGAGTGCACCGCAATGCAGTTGAAGCTGTCAGCAGCTGACTCTGCCCACTTCCTTTTTCTTTCTCTCTTTCTCTCCTCCACTGGCAAATCTCGTTGTCAGTCCCGACGAGACACAAGTACACACCGAATATTATTCCTCGGAAAAGCCGCACGCCGCGTTCCTAAGTATAAATTTCGCGCGCGTGTGCTGTATATCTGTAGGTCTTCTGCGAGTACCACCCCTGTATTCCGGTGAAGAGCTCCGTCGCGTACGTTTCCTGCAGCCACCTATACGTTTGCCAAGTGGCAGAGTCTCATTGGCGGAGAGTCGGGCGTCGAGAGGTTGCAGGGTTTGCGAAGAGTGAAAAAAGGACGTAAAGAAGTCACCGTAGAACCACCCAATGTGAAACTGGGTAGATCCACTTACGGATAATTTGACTAGAAAAAAGTAACAAATGGGAAGCAAACGAGAGGATTTCGGGAGGGGATACCAAGAGCCTGGTTGATGACTCGCAGATATCAACAGGGGGATAATGTAATGCACTGTTAATTTTGCCTTTCGCTCAGGTGATCCAAAGCAGACATATTTTTGGTTTATTCGAAAGGGCCTAGAGAGGAGCAGGGACGAAATCATATGTTGCGCTCTTCAGAGCCGTTGTTGCAGTTGGAGAAACCCAATTATTTTAGGCTGACGCCATACTCGTCGGCATTTCACGACTCTTGGGTTTTTCCAGCTGTGCGGTTCACCACAATATCCCTTTGTCCGCCATGTCGTGCATGCATGACTTACAAGTATGTGACTCCCGACGCATCCATTCGCGCGGATGCCACAAAAGAGCACGAGCCGGATCATTAATGAAAGGCCCCGCTTTGTTTTCCGTACCGCCGTACTCCGAGAACAAAGTATGCGAAGGACCAGTTTTTTGCGGATAGACTCCGAGCGAGGCGTCGTGATAATAGGACGTCAAGGAGCCTTGGAGGGTATTGAGTGGATCATTGTAACAAAGGCATTGTCGCGTCAACA
Source organism: Pimpla rufipes (assembly GCA_963932165.1). NCBI lineage: Eukaryota > Metazoa > Arthropoda > Insecta > Hymenoptera > Ichneumonidae > Pimpla > Pimpla rufipes. The sequence goes on from OZ010635.1 coordinate 18,454,901, forward strand.
ATATATGTGGATTGTGTTTCGTTGAACAACTTCTTGACGAGCCATACGTGACTTTTTCATACGCGCGCATTAGTTATTTAAAAATATACCGCACACTAATTAAATGGGTTAATAGCAATTGTAACCGTATGATTTACCTTTAGAGACACATTCGAATATTGAAAGCGTGGACATTCAAAGAATTGCCATTTCTGTCAACTCAGGATAAACAAAAAGCTCGTTTTTGTAAACACAAAAGAGTATTTGAACTAGAGGCGCGCTGGTAACAGTCGTCAATGTCTCGTACAGATTACCCCACAGCCGGATTGAAGTTCGAAGTTTCAAGTGTTGGTTGCACCTCTTAAATTCTCTTATAGATACTAGGATTCTCATGGAACCTCTACTCGAGGCTTGCAACGAGTGTTCGGCGGCCACCCCCCGTGCCGGGATTTGCCGCTGTAGCCTTCAGGCAAGACAATAGACTCGACATGTAAGCCTCGAGCTCTTGCATCGGCGTACCGAAGCCTTGTGTCTCAACGTCGAAGAAAATAGCTCAAGAGAAGACCGGGGAATACAACGCGTTATAGGACCGATTATATCGGGAGATGCTGATAGCGAGAAAATGAAAGCCCCGACGTCAGCACCTCGCAACGGTCCCCTTGAGTTCTTCTGTGCCTAACCACAGTCTAGACACAGTATAGCCTTTGTATGTACATATCCTCTTCTCACCAACCACTCTTTCCTTTTCCCCGATCCATCCGCTTGCTCACGTCGAAACAATATCAAGTACAAGAGCTCGGTCTTCAAGTACAAGTGAATCTATGTCACTTCTTGCATAATGCGACGATAAGTAGGATATGTGAAAGGCCGATTCACGTGAAGTTGCGATAACATTGATGTTTTTTATAATGATTTTAAGGCGTATTGCAGAAAAATGTGTCTTTGTGTTTCAGATTGCTGACTTTTTGTTATTTGGCCGCTTTGAATTGTTGGCTGCTACTGTGTCCAGCGACTCTGGCGCATGATTGGCAGATGGGCTCGGTGCCACTGGTCGCGTCTCTCGCCGACGCCAGAAATTTAGCGACATGTCTCTTCTTCGGAGGGTGCGTCGTTCTCACGTGCAAGGCATTCACAGATTTCGAGGTACGTCAAGATAGTATTTCTCAAATGTCTTTTTCTCTATTGTGTGCTTCGTTTTGATCGGAACAAAAGTATGTGAGTAATAGGTGCCATAAATGGGCCTCCAATTTCTATATAAGATAAAAAAACATTTTCAATAGCACACGGTTTCGATTCGGTAAGATTGAGGCAGTAAATGGTATTAGGCACTAGGTAGGATTGATATTACAACGAAGAAATGTGATTCATGCTTGTTTATTAATTTAGAAGGGTGACAGTAACATGGAGCTACGATCAAAGAGCTTTTTTGTAAATCGGTCGTACATTGGTTTGCAACATGTGAATTTAATTACAATTATTAATACAGGAAAAAAGTTAATTAGTTGCTTAATTTTTTCGCGACGTTGACATTTACATTCAATTAGAAGCCATCATTTTATAGTGTAAATTGCAAGATTCTCGTGTGAACAGACCACAGCAGGTTAACCGGATTTTTTAGTTTACCAGCCGACGCCCTTTCCGACTTTGCGCGGTGGCTTTACGACACCTGGAAACATAAGTAACAGAACATATTACTTAAAAATTCTAGAAGACACTCCGTGCTATACGTAACGAAATTCTGTTGAAAATGCTAACCTGATAAGTTATTAGAATCTTGCGATCCTCAGCCACCGATAGAATGCGGGCCTAAAAGGCCTCCAACTTTACCTAAGGTTTTACCAACCGTATTCTCTACAGTCTTTAAAACACCCCCACCGTCCGATCCGGACTTTGAACCTCCACCCAAAATACCACCAAGCAAACCGCCAACTAAACCACCAACGCCTCCACTGCCACCCTTCGAATTACCGTGGTTTTCTTTATTCGAGCCGACATTTTTATCAGAAACGTGTGTATTTCCTCTATGATTGTCGCTCCATTCTCCAGAGCCGTCATGCTTTCCCTCCCAAGTACGACGATTACCATCAGTGTTCCCCCCCTTTGTCAGAGAGTGCTCAGATTTTCTATTCGCGCTACCGCTACTACCCTCGGAACTTCCACGATTGCGGCCATGGCCTTCAGAATAACCCTTATTCCTTCTAGAGTAGCCGTCATTGCCTCTGGACTGCTCTCTGTTGACCTTAGAGTGGCCGTCATTGCGTCCGGAGTGACCCCTATTTTCTGTTGAGTAACTGTCGCTTTCCTCAGTGCTGTCTCCTCTTCTCTTGGATCTGCTATCGACTCCAGAGTGACTGTTTTTGCCTGAGGAGCGGCTGCCATAGCCTTCAGAATGACCCTTGTTCCTTGTAGAGTAGCCGTCATTGCCCCTGGACTGTCCTCTGTTAACCTTAGAATGTCCGTCATTGCGTCCCGAGTGACCTCTATTTTCCCTTGATTTACTGCCGCTTTCCTCAGACCTATCATCTCTTCCCTTAGAGCTAATGCCTTTCTCTTCAGAGCTATTGCTGCCTGAGTCAGAGGATACCTTGTATCCCTTAGAGTTGTTGTTACGTTCTTTCCTGCTACCACCACGCCTGTTCGGGCTTTCGGCACGCACCTCAGCGCTATCACTACTTTCATCAGGATTCCGGTAATTACCTTCGTCGGAACGGTTAGATTTGCCGTAAGTTCCCTTAGATTTAACGCGTTTATCCTCAGAGCTATCACTACTGTCATCAGAACTACCGAAATTTCTCACAGCCTTATTCTTAGTGACCTTAGAAATAGCGTCATTACCTTTCAATCGGTCAGTCCATTCACCAGCTCTGGATCCACCCCTTTCAGACTCCGCCCGACGCGCACCGTAAGAGGAGCGCCGAACTCGTGACGCTCTAACTGCCGGAATACCGTAGCTCACGGATGACAGCGTGTTAATACATGTGCATTGACCACTTCGAATCAATCGAAGATAATTAATTTCTTCTTCCGTAAGAACAACGGACGAAGATGCTGAAGAACGTGACTTGCTCGAACTGCCGGTTCTGCTTTGGACTCGAGTGTTCCTGATGTTAATAATGTTGGCATTACGCTTCGCACCCGAGGAAGATGTAGACTGAGCATAAGCTTGACTGCTGGAAGTACCGGATGTACGAGCGTTGCCAACAACGACTTCCGAATTTCCAACGTTCAAGTTGGTTACGCCACTATTTGATCTGGAGGTAGATCCAGATTGAGCACTAGCTAGACTGGATGCAGCACCTGATGTACGAGAGCCTTGAACTACAAGTGTAGAACCTCTGACGCCCAAGTTGTTGGCGCTGCTGCCTGAGGTGGAGCTAGATGCAGCTTGAGCACTTGCATCACTGGATGCAACACCTGATGCACGAGAGCCGTGAACTGCGAGTCTAGATCCTCTGATGGCCGAGTTGCTGGCGCTGCTGCCTGTGGTGGAGCTAGATGCAGCTTGAGCACTTGCATCACTGGATGCAGCACCTGATGTACGAGAGCCTTGAACTACAAGTCTAGAACCTCTGACGTCCGAGTTGCTGGCGCTGCTGCCTGTGGTGGAGCTAGATGCAGCTTGAGCACTTGCATCACTGGATGCAGCACCTGATGTACGAGAGCCTTGAACTACAAGTCTAGAACCTCTGACGCCCCAGTTGTTGGCGCTGCTGCCTGAGGTGGAGCTAGATGCAGCTTGAGCACTTGCATCACTGGATGCAACACCTGATGCACGAGAGCCGTGAACCGCGAGGCTAGATCCTCTGATGTCCGAGTTGCTGGCGCTGCTGCCTGAGGTGGAGCTAGATGCAGCTTGAGCACTTGCATCACTGGATGCAGCACCTGATGTACGAGAGCCTTGAACTACAAGTGTAGAACCTCTGACGCCCAAGTTGTTGGCGCTGCTGCCTGAGGTGGAGCTAGATGCAGCTTGAGCACTTGCATCACTGGATGCAACACCTGATGCACGAGAGCCGTGAACTGCGAGTCTAGATCCTCTGATGGCCGAGTTGCTGGCGCTGCTGCCTGTGGTGGAGCTAGATGCAGCTTGAGCACTTGCATCACTGGATGCAGCACCTGATGTACGAGAGCCTTGAACTACAAGTCTAGAACCTCTGACGCCCCAGTTGTTGGCGCTGCTGCCTGAGGTGGAGCTAGATGCAGCTTGAGCACTTGCATCACTGGATGCAACACCTGATGCACGAGAGCCGTGAACCGCGAGGCTAGATCCTCTGATGTCCGAGTTGCTGGCGCTGCTGCCTGAGGTGGAGCTAGATGCAGCTTGAGCACTTGCATCACTGGATGCAGCACCTGATGTACGAGAGCCTTGAACTACAAGTGTAGAACCTCTGACGCCCAAGTTGTTGGCGCTGCTGCCTGAGGTGGAGCTAGATGCAGCTTGAGCACTTGCATCACTGGATGCAACACCTGATGCACGAGAGCCGTGAACTGCGAGTCTAGATCCTCTGATGGCCGAGTTGCTGGCGCTGCTGCCTGTGGTGGAGCTAGATGCAGCTTGAGCACTTGCATCACTGGATGCAGCACCTGATGTACGAGAGCCTTGAACCGCGAGGCTAGATCCTCTGATGTCCGAGTTGCTGGCGCTGCTGCCTGAGGTGGAGCTAGATGCAGCTTGAGCACTTGCATCACTGGATGCAGCACCTGATGTACGAGAGCCTTGAACTACAAGTGTAGAACCTCTGACGCCCAAGTTGTTGGCGCTGCTGCCTGAGGTGGAGCTAGATGCAGCTTGAGCACTTGCATCACTGGATGCAACACCTGATGCACGAGAGCCGTGAACTGCGAGTCTAGATCCTCTGATGGCCGAGTTGCTGGCGCTGCTGCCTGTGGTGGAGCTAGATGCAGCTTGAGCACTTGCATCACTGGATGCAGCACCTGATGTACGAGAGCCTTGAACTACAAGTCTTGAACCTCTGACGCCCCAGTTGTTGGCGCTGCTGCCTGAGGTGGAGCTAGATGCAGCTTGAGCACTTGCATCACTGGATGCAACACCTGATGCACGAGAGCCGTGAACCGCGAGGCTAGATCCTCTGATGTCCGAGTTGCTGGCGCTGCTGCCTGAGGTGGAGCTAGATGCAGCTTGAGCACTTGCATCACTGGATGCAGCACCTGATGTACGAGAGCCTTGAACTACAAGTGTAGAACCTCTGACGCCCAAGTTGTTGGCGCTGCTGCCTGAGGTGGAGCTAGATGCAGCTTGAGCACTTGCATCACTGGATGCAACACCTGATGCACGAGAGCCGTGAACTGCGAGTCTAGATCCTCTGATGGCCGAGTTGCTGGCGCTGCTGCCTGTGGTGGAGCTAGATGCAGCTTGAGCACTTGCATCACTGGATGCAGCACCTGATGTACGAGAGCCTTGAACTACACGTCTAGAACCTCTGACGCCCCAGTTGTTGGCGCTGCTGCCTGAGGTGGAGCTAGATGCAGCTTGAGCACTTGCATCACTGGATGCAACACCTGATGCACGAGAGCCGTGAACTGCGAGGCTAGATCCTCTGATGTCCGAGTTGCTGGCGCTGCTGCCTGAGGTGGAGCTAGATGCAGCTTGAGCACTTGCATCACTAGATGCAGCACCTGATGTACGAGAGCCTTGAACTACAAGTGTAGAACCTCTGACGCCCAAGTTGTTGGCGCTGCTGCCTGAGGTGGAGCTAGATGCAGCTTGAGCACTTGCATCACTGGATGCAACACCTGATGCACGAGAGCCGTGAACTGCGAGTCTAGATCCTCTGACGTCCGAGTTGCTGGCGCTGCTGCCTGTGGTGGAGCTAGATGCAGCTTGAGCACTTGCATCACTGGATGCAGCACCTGATGTACGAGAGCCGTGAACTGCGAGGCTAGATCCTCTGATGTCCGAGTTGCTGGCGCTGCTGCCTGAGGTGGAGCTAGATGCAGCTTGAGCACTTGCATCACTAGATGCAGCACCTGATGTACGAGAGCCTTGAACTACAAGTGTAGAACCTCTGACGCCCAAGTTGTTGGCGCTGCTGCCTGAGGTGGAGCTAGATGCAGCTTGAGCACTTGCATCACTGGATGCAACACCTGATGCACGAGAGCCGTGAACTGCGAGTCTAGATCCTCTGACGTCCGAGTTGCTGGCGCTGCTGCCTGTGGTGGAGCTAGATGCAGCTTGAGCACTTGCATCACTGGATGCAGCACCTGATGTACGAGAGCCGTGAACTGCGAGGCTAGATCCTCTGATGTCCGAGTTGCTGGCGCTGCTGCCTGAGGTGGAGCTAGATGCAGCTTGAGCACTTGCATCACTGGATGCAACACCTGATGCACGAGAGCCGTGAACTGCGAGTCTAGATCCTCTGACGTCCGAGTTGCTGGCGCTGCTGCCTGTGGTGGAGCTAGATGCAGCTTGAGCACTTGCATCACTGGATGCAGCACCTGATGTACGAGAGCCGTGAACTGCGAGGCTAGATCCTCTGATGTCCGAGTTGCTGGCGCTGCTGCCTGAGGTGGAGCTAGATGCAGCTTGAGCACTTGCATCACTAGATGCAGCACTTGATGTACGAGAGCCTTGAACTACAAGTGTAGAACCTCTGACGCCCAAGTTGTTGGCGCTGCTGCCTGAGGTGGAGCTAGATGCAGCTTGAGCACTTGCATCACTGGATGCAGCACCTGATGTACGAGAGCCTTGAACTACAAGTGTAGAACCTCTGACGCCCAAGTTGTTGGCGCTGCTGCCTGAGGTGGAGCTAGATGCAGCTTGAGCACTTGCATCACTGGATGCAACACCTGATGCACGAGAGCCGTGAACTGCGAGTCTAGATCCTCTGATGGCCGAGTTGCTGGCGCTGCTGCCTGTGGTGGAGCTAGATGCAGCTTGAGCACTTGCATCACTGGATGCAGCACCTGATGTACGAGAGCCTTGAACTACACGTCTAGAACCTCTGACGCCCCAGTTGTTGGCGCTGCTGCCTGAGGTGGAGCTAGATGCAGCTTGAGCACTTGCATCACTGGATGCAACACCTGATGCACGAGAGCCGTGAACTGCGAGGCTAGATCCTCTGATGTCCGAGTTGCTGGCGCTGCTGCCTGAGGTGGAGCTAGATGCAGCTTGAGCACTTGCATCACTAGATGCAGCACCTGATGTACGAGAGCCTTGAACTACAAGTGTAGAACCTCTGACGCCCAAGTTGTTGGCGCTGCTGCCTGAGGTGGAGCTAGATGCAGCTTGAGCACTTGCATCACTGGATGCAACACCTGATGCACGAGAGCCGTGAACTGCGAGTCTAGATCCTCTGACGTCCGAGTTGCTGGCGCTGCTGCCTGTGGTGGAGCTAGATGCAGCTTGAGCACTTGCATCACTGGATGCAGCACCTGATGTACGAGAGCCGTGAACTGCGAGGCTAGATCCTCTGATGTCCGAGTTGCTGGCGCTGCTGCCTGAGGTGGAGCTAGATGCAGCTTGAGCACTTGCATCACTAGATGCAGCACCTGATGTACGAGAGCCTTGAACTACAAGTGTAGAACCTCTGACGCCCAAGTTGTTGGCGCTGCTGCCTGAGGTGGAGCTAGATGCAGCTTGAGCACTTGCATCACTGGATGCAACACCTGATGCACGAGAGCCGTGAACTGCGAGTCTAGATCCTCTGACGTCCGAGTTGCTGGCGCTGCTGCCTGTGGTGGAGCTAGATGCAGCTTGAGCACTTGCATCACTGGATGCAGCACCTGATGTACGAGAGCCTTGAACTACAAGTCTAGAACCTCTGACGCCCCAGTTGTTGGCGCTGCTGCCTGAGGTGGAGCTAGATGCAGCTTGAGCACTTGCATCACTGGATGCAACACCTGATGCACGAGAGCCGTGAACCGCGAGGCTAGATCCTCTGATGTCCGAGTTGCTGGCGCTGCTGCCTGAGGTGGAGCTAGATGCAGCTTGAGCACTTGCATCACTGGATGCAGCACCTGATGTACGAGAGCCTTGAACTACAAGTGTAGAACCTCTGACGCCCAAGTTGTTGGCGCTGCTGCCTGAGGTGGAGCTAGATGCAGCTTGAGCACTTGCATCACTAGATGCAGCACCTGATGTACGAGAGCCTTGAACTGCAAGTGTAGAACCTCTGACGCCCAAGTTGTTGGCGCTGCTGCCTGAGGTGGAGCTAGATGCAGCTTGAGCACTTGCATCACTGGATGCAACACCTGATGCACGAGAGCCGTGAACTGCGAGTCTAGATCCTCTGACGTCCGAGTTGCTGGCGCTGCTGCCTGTGGTGGAGCTAGATGCAGCTTGAGCACTTGCATCACTGGATGCAGCACCTGATGTACGAGAGCCTTGAACTACAAGTCTAGAACCTCTGACGCCCCAGTTGTTGGCGCTGCTGCCTGAGGTGGAGCTAGATGCAGCTTGAGCACTTGCATCACTGGATGCAACACCTGATGCACGAGAGCCGTGAACCGCGAGGCTAGATCCTCTGATGTCCGAGTTGCTGGCGCTGCTGCCTGAGGTGGAGCTAGATGCAGCTTGAGCACTTGCATCACTGGATGCAACACCTGATGCACGAGAGCCTTGAACTACAAGTGTAGAACCTCTGACGCCCAAGTTGTTGGCGCTGCTGCCTGAGGTGGAGCTAGATGCAGCTTGAGCACTTGCATCACTGGATGCAACACCTGATGCACGAGAGCCGTGAACTGCGAGTCTAGATCCTCTGACGTCCGAGTTGCTGGCGCTGCTGCCTGTGGTGGAGCTAGATGCAGCTTGAGCACTTGCATCACTGGATGCAACACCTGATGCACGAGAGCCGTGAACTGCGAGGCTAGATCCTCTGATGTCCGAGTTGCTGGCGCTGCTGCCTGAGGTGGAGCTAGATGCAGCTTGAGCACTTGCATCACTGGATGCAGCACCTGATGTACGAGAGCCTTGAACTACAAGTCTAGAACCTCTGACGCCCCAGTTGTTGGCGCTGCTGCCTGAGGTGGAGCTAGATGCAGCTTGAGCACTTGCATCACTGGATGCAACACCTGATGCACGAGAGCCGTGAACCGCGAGGCTAGATCCTCTGATGTCCGAGTTGCTGGCGCTGCTGCCTGAGGTGGAGCTAGATGCAGCTTGAGCACTTGCATCACTGGATGCAACACCTGATGCACGAGAGCCGTGAACTGCGAGGCTAGATCCTCTGATGTCCGAGTTGCTGGCGCTGCTGCCTGAGGTGGAGCTAGATGCAGCTTGAGCACTTGCATCACTGGATGCAGCACCTGATGTACGAGAGCCTTGAACTACAAGTGTAGAACCTCTGACGCCCAAGTTGTTGGCGCTGCTGCCTGAGGTGGAGCTAGATGCAGCTTGAGCACTTGCATCACTGGATGCAACACCTGATGCACGAGAGCCGTGAACTGCGAGTCTAGATCCTCTGACGTCCGAGTTGCTGGCGCTGCTGCCTGTGGTGGAGCTAGATGCAGCTTGAGCACTTGCATCACTGGATGCAACACCTGATGTACGAGAGCCTTGAACTACAAGTGTAGAACCTCTGACGCCCAAGTTGTTGGCGCTGCTGCCTGAGGTGGAGCTAGATGCAGCTTGAGCACTTGCATCACTGGATGCAACACCTGATGCACGAGAGCCGTGAACTGCGAGTCTAGATCCTCTGATGGCCGAGTTGCTCGCGCTGCTGCCTGAGGTGGAGCTAGATGCAGCTTGAGCACTTGCATCACTGGATGCAACACCTGATGCACGAGAGCCGTGAACTGCGAGGCTAGATCCTCTGATGTCCGAGTTGCTGGCGCTGCTGCCTGAGGTGGAGCTAGATGCAGCTTGAGCACTTGCATCACTAGATGCAGCACCTGATGTACGAGAGCCTTGAACTACAAGTGTAGAACCTCTGACGCCCAAGTTGTTGGCGCTGCTGCCTGAGGTGGAGCTAGATGCAGCTTGAGCACTTGCATCACTGGATGCAGCACCTGTTGTACGAGAGTTGCCAACAATCAGTCCTGATCTTCCAACGTTTAAGTTGCTAGCGCTGCTGCCTGATTTTGAGACAGATCCAGAATTGGCATTAGCACTACTGCTCGATGTACCCAATGTACGGGAGTTTTTAATAACGATGCCAGATGTACCGGAATTAATGTTGTTGGTGTTGCTGGCTGCGTTGGATAATGCTCCGGCACTCACTGATTGCACATCCCAAATATCATTTCTTTCTTTCACTGTAATGAGCGCTTCAGCGTTCTTGGCTCCACGGCGTGGTTGGAGTTCCCATCCTTCAGCTTCTGCCAGAGCGTTTAGGTCGATTTCGAAATCGATTCCTTCTTCAGATTCTGATTCACTTGAGATGTCCGTTTGAATTTTAATTTCCAATTTCAGAGAATCCAATTCATTTTCTACTCCAGGATTAATTTCTTGTAACTCATGACTTGCAACAAGCAAGACCTGGCAAGCCAGCACTGTCAGGAAGACTACAAGGAGCTTCATCTTCGAACAAGCTCGGGAGTCTGTGCCTTAGCTTTTTTCTGCAATCCACTTATATACGCGTTTCGTCTACTGAAATAACATTGAATGGTATAACTATGTTGTACATCATGCGTATTATTTATTCTCTTCGCCGACTCGCCGATTATGGATTTATTTGCTGCATAAGTATTTATGTTCATATGGTTATCTTGATGGATTGACATATTTATTTTGTACGATCGCGTGCTAACTGAGATTCTCTCGAAATAAACAGCAGTTGGTGTTTAAATTTTGATGGATGTATTAAAAATATCTTGTATTAATATGATGTATTAATAATATCTTATGCAACATATAGTCGTAACTGCACCGTTTATAAATTATCTAATTGTATCGGCGTATCTAATTGTAGCGCTATTAGATTAAATATTTTATATATTTTTATTGATATATTTGCTATGAATAATACATTTTTTTTAGCAACAAAGACATCCACCCCTCGCTCTTGGATGGATGTTTCTCGTTCTACCCTTCCTTCCAGCGACAAACTTGTTTATCACTGTTGGGTTTGTCGTTGCTGAACGGGTGCTATACATTCCAAGGTAACTTAATATTTTTTGCACCAGTCATAATTTATGCAAAATGTTGATAAGTTTATTATTTAATCATCATTTTTTTCGTTTAATGCATGAAATGAATCACTGACCATTTGTTATTTCGTAATGCAATTCTGTACTGTTTCATGTTTAACAGATATTTAATGATACATTCTTTGATGTTTAAGTATCGGTTGGATCCTGCTGATAGTTTACGGTGCTCAAGTCGTTTGGACAGCAGTTCCCAGGCGGCGAAGTTTAATTACAACAGCTATAGTTGCTCTCTTGGTATTGGGATGTTGTCGCACTGCTGTAAGAAATCGGGATTGGGCTTCGCGAGAAACTCTCCTCAGGTTCGAAAACTAAAATTCAATTCCACCCTCAAAAATAGTTTGTTAGTTGCCGTTAAAAATAAGTCAATGTTTCTCATAATTCAGATCATTATAAGCATTATATATTTTTCAGAGCGGGTTTGCGGTCGCTGCCTCATAATGCAAAGATGCATTACAATTTCGCCAATTTTCTTCGAGATACATCTCAACCGAATCGCGCTATTCTTCACTATCAACTGGCTCTGTGGTATGTTCTATCTGTAGCACGACATTTGCGAATACGATTGCTTATTATTTCTGTGGCGTGCGCACAGTTTTACGTCGCTACCATGTAGTAATCTGATTATCTTCGATTCGATTTGATTTCTTTTTTTTTAAGAATTGTTTAGTTTGCGCATACGTTTGTTAAATAGAACAATATTTTTCTTCGCGATAAATACATTTGAGGAGTCGTGCGTGACGCTAGCGCAACGATTATTGGTGACTTAACGACGAATACGAATTACATTGTGAGTCCGACGGGCGGGCTTGCACTTGCGAAAACACAGGTATTTGTTAATGTCTACCTACGTCCATAAGACGCACGTGTTCGATCCCAGATTGTAGCTGACGGTGTATGACTCGCACGTCATTTATAATTTCTCTTGTGCTTTTCCATAGTATTCACGTGCGAGTCAGTTGTTTGGTTATAACGGAGAAAGAGGGTCATAATTTAAAATTCGGAAAGACAACATTTAAACTGCCATATTTAATACTCAAATCAAGTTTGAGTTCATAAAGTATATTGTCGTGATTAATATATTTATATACATATGTTTATTGCGAGAAGGTCTCGCAAAGATGTTTTTATAATATATCTAAAACATGTTTAACAGTATTCGTCTCATATTTCCGGTTATCACGGCCCTATTCGTTCCAGCGTGCCGCGGTTTATTACTTGTCATATTAGTAGCTCGGGCTCCTCCCCATGCGTATCATAACGGCAAGCCGGTGTGTTGGTCATCCGCTCCTTTGCGGTAATTCGGTGGCACACAATGGCTACGGCCTAAAGGCAGTTTACTGCTTGTTTTTACCGCCCCGACCCTATAACGAGATGGCCGGCTGCGCGCAGATGGTTCGCAAAGTTTTTTTTCATCCCGAAGCTTCTCCGATATATTCAGTGAATCAGATACATTGCCGGATCGAAGCTATCGCGTTTCCGGACTGCTTGGCTCTGGGCAGATGTGTTACGCCTATCCGTGCACACGACTCGTCGACCTCCCTCACATCACGAGATACTTGAGACGCACTTTGCTCCGTTTCCAAAATATGTAGAATTTTGTGGGCGAACCAGAACGACCCACCGAATACTCCGAACCCCGGGCTGATATCAACGCGACGAGGCTCGCGTCCCCTCGAGCGTTCAACTTCGGCACGGAAAATCCGATAGGAATCTCCTCGACGTACCCGCCGTTCGCTTTGTGCGGATCTTCCCGAGGGCCGATAACGTCTCGTCACCCAATGCATCCAGCATAATCCAGAATGATACGCTACGCGCCTTCGCATTGTGTGCGAGGCTGAGAGCCTGGCGGATATTAAAGAAATAGTATTCTTCCCCATAAATTGGAAAATGATCTTAAGAGATAACGAAAATTTGAGTGCGAGCAGACTACATATATTGTTTTATCTAACCACAAACGGAATTTAGTCAGACGATCACGCACAGGACAATGTCTTCCAATTTTTCATTCCAATATTTGTGCGTCTTCTCGATATGTATGAACGCTCGAAATGCCGGATATTTCAGCAATCAAGAATGCAATGTAACCACACAGAACTGACCGATATACACAGTCCATTCGCGCAGTCCGTCCGATTGTAAAGTTTGACAAATCATTAGACATAGACCGTTCTCGGTTTTCACGGACGTTGTTTTACCTCCCTCATCTGTCTAGTCAGTATTGCCAGCTAATTATTACGGACATGCTCTCGCCGTTGTAAACGCCCTGGTCGAGCCCGAACTCGCAAGGCGTCTAGTTTCGCGTTGGGAGGTTTCGAAACTTTCCCCCGAGCAATGTTGGGTCTGTATAACTGTGAACTTCACCGCAAATCTGCTCTGTTTACGGTGATGCCAAAGCCTTCGTGGAGGTTTGCTCGAGAATGACCGCCACGATCCACCCGCGTGCAGCCGGTGCACCTGAATTGTCTGAGAACATGGAGTAACCGAGAACACACCGTATGTGCTCAGACACTCGGGCGCAAGCCTGACCCGCAACGTCGCGCAGGCTCCGACGTATCAACAAAGCTGCATTAATTAGCCGGCGGCACTGCGTGCGAAATAAAGTGCCCCGGAGACTCGTTAAAGATCTGGCCGAGAGAGCACTCGACCTTTTTCATCGTCGCCGTCGACGAGTGGCGCGCACGATGACGCAACCAACATCCGGACGAACGTGCTGACTTCGCTGTACCCAGCATGACGTACACTGCAAGAAAAAATATAGTTGAGATTACCTATCGTTGGTTTAATCACAACTACAAATTTTTCTCAGCATTGGCGTGATCCTATAAAAGTATAAATTCATAGTAAAAAATAACCTGTACATTTTTTTATGTGGGTAATTAGCAAAACGTTTCGGCAGCTATTCGCGAACAAAAGCGTGTTTCCAGAGTTCAAAAGTCGCAGCTCAAATTTTTACCGAAAAATCGTTTAGCCCGAGTGACAGTGAGGAACGTGCGAAGCTGCAAAGACAACAGACCCGAGTTCCGTATATTCCCATTGTCATACCACTGTACACACGATTGCGGTTGGAGGTTCCCAGATTGCGATGCACTCGGCTGCATTAAGGCACGAGAAAGAGTCTCCCTCGACGGTGTTCGGTAAACCGGAGGTTTTCCCAGAGCGCGTGCGCGGGCACCGACCGCACGGGAGGGTGGAAAATCAAATCACAAAAGTACGCAAACAACCTTTTCAGGGTTCTCTGGAATAGTCATAAGAGCATTACTGCGTTGCTGATGCAATTTACGTACGTGCAATCAAAGCGTCGGCCGCGAGGGACGGGCGGGCGGGTCGGCGAGGCAAACGGGGGCAAAGGGGGGATGCGCGCCTGAGAGAACGCGCAGAATTCGTGCAGTCGCGAGTACCGGTACCTCCATGTACACGTACGCACAACGTACGTAGAGCTCTCCCCAGAGCCAGCGTGTATGACGCACGCCGTGCGCGCGGCTAGAAACAGCGAAATGACGCGCATACTCCGCTCTTTCCCGAGCGTCCGTCTGCACCCCTCCCCCCCCCCCCCCCCCTCTCCCTTCATCCGCCCCAACCAGCACCGTTGTTACTTCTGCCGGTGGATTCGCTCATGCCAATCAGCTTTGTCATAATATTGCAATATTTGTCTCTGAAAATGCAATCAACTTGGCAAACACGTGCCGCACACGGTGCGCGGGGCTTGGCCCGCGTGCGTTGGTATATACAGCGGCGACGCGCCTCGCGCAGTCCAGCTCGAGAGCCCAGACATCGAGAGGAGAGGATGACTGCGCGAAATAAAATTGGCGCGCGAGAGGATCTCGAATTCGTGCGCGAAATATACGAAGGGCGGGTGGAAAAGAAAGAAGAAAATCGTTGTTCCATCGGCGTCTGGTATAGAAATTGCATTTTATCGGTATGTGTGTCGGATGTTCGCACAGAGCGGAGCCCGCAGAGCCACGAGGAACGAGGCGCACGTCCGTCGGTGCGCCCAGTCTGGGCTCACTCGTACATCTCATTTCCCAGACCCGCACCTGGACCAACTTCCGGTCCCTCACTGCCTGCCCCCACATATGTCTGCGCACAGATTTGCTTCTGCCGGCCTCTCTGGTCTCGCTCGCGTCCGTCCTGTCCGAATGTACTGCAATGTATATGTGTATATATGTTGTATATATATGTGGCTGCAGTTCATTCGGACCCCGAAAGCACCGGCAGACGGTAACTACGATATTGGTTTTGAAAAATGGAAGCTTCGCCTCCCGCTAACTGGCAATTTCCCTCGCTTGTTTTATTTCGCGTGAATCGCCGTTTTCGCCTGGCTTGAATATCGCTTTGCTCATGATTCGGATTTCTGTCTTTTGTTTTTCTTTATTTTTAAAATTTTTTCATCCCGTTTTTTCCGCGAATGTAAATATCAATGCGATGTACGAAGGCATTTATAGGATTGTGGAAAAGTTTGCGAGGAACGAGAGGGAACGAGCTGTCGGGGCTCGGAGCGTCCATACACACACACAAACACATACAGGGACGTGCACTTCAAATTATTCTTCAACGTCTACGTGGATTTCCCACGAGATACGGCCGAGCTGCCGAGCGCACGCGAACTTTCATCCCTTCGGGGATTAACTCGACGGTGTAAGTAATTCGAGCGAGTCGAGATTGATCGCACGTATACGCGTAATAATTGAACGTCTCGGCGGGAACCTACGGCCCCCGCCCCCTCGTCACTGGGCTTGGCGTTCGACTATATCGCGGAAAGTGGGAGCCCGAGAGTTAGCTGCACTGAACGGTGCTTTTACCGCGTAACTTTGCTCTTCGCGGCTCAAGTTCTCAGTCATGTGTGTGTGTGTGTGTGTGTGAATGAGTGTGTAACGCGCCCTCATGACGTATATAGAGTCGTGCAGGGACGTAACTTCTGGCAGATCGGTCTTGCCTGTTTCTCGCAATGTTATTGCTTGCTTTTCGTGGGAAGCTTCAACAAAAGGCTCAACTTTAGTTTCTAGGAAGCAGTGAAAAAATGGAAGATTACAGGAAATTGCCGCCATCATAGGAAGAAAAAAAAATGGTTGTTCTGACAAACCTAAATGGCTAATTAGATCCCAGGCAACGAAATTGGCTGGGGTTTCGATTGTTTGACCTACTAACAAACTCTTTGACCGTAGCACCCAACAGATTGGATTTTGACACTTCGGTTGTTTGACGGCTAACTGGTTGGTGATGATACCCATTAAGTTGGTTTCAACACCCAATCGTGACATCCAATATGACTGGTTACCCAATAAGTTCATCGTTACACAATAGTAGATTTTGATGGAATAGTAGATTCTGATATCCAGATAACTCTGAATGCTTCAATATCTAAAGGAGACGGCAAATGGACATGTGGACTTTGATGGTTGTCGATGTCACGCTAGGCGATAGAAGTTTTCGTGAGAACCACGTTCCGATCGTACACGTGATCGATTCTTGTAACACCGACAGGTGAGTCCGCCTATTCCGTGTCTCCTATCTTGCATTTTGATCGCTGGACACTTCCTGTTTCCCTGTCGATACGGGTGAACGAAGCATTAATGGACAACAGCGGACGGTCATTCAGCCACGGCCAATAATTTATTCATATTGTGCAATCTAATTGATCGGAATCTTCGTGGCGCGAGACCAAGACTGCGGGGACAGCGGAGCAAACCTCGTTGCGTTCATAATTCAGAACAAACGGCTGGCGCATCAGTGATGAACGTTATTCTTCGGACGCGTTCATCCGTGCCGCGTCAGCCGTGGGCGACACAGAATTGTTCACCGGGGAAATAGGCGAACCATCAAAATTTTACGCACATCGTATACAACCTTATATTTACGATAATGCATTATTTGATTGCGCTTTTACGGGATCAGCGCTCGGGGCTTTTGCTATTATTCAGGCTTGACGATGGTAAAAGTGCCGCGGCGCCGTCATCCGTGCGGACTATCGTTGCGGTTATAGACGTGCGGCGACTTTTTTCCCTCGCACTCTTGGATATTAAATCACGTAGCAAATAGAGGGTCGGTTGGGTTTAGCAAACGAATCGAATGAATTGTCTTATCAATCGACGTCCCTAAACCAGCTTGTCCATTGTTTTCTTCATTCCCATCGCTGCGAATACTTACCCAAAAAAAGGTCCAGATTTATTCGATCAGACGCGGTCTTTAATTTTTTTCGACTTATTTCATCTGTCGCGTTATTTCATTTTTTCGACTTTCTCCATCAGGCGCGTTATTGAACTTTTTCGATTATCTCCGTCAGGCGGGTTACTTAATTTTTTTCGACTTATTGCACCAGTCGAGTAATTCATTTTTTCTCGACTTTTTTCATCAAGCGCGTTATTTATTTATTTTTTGGCTTATTCCATCACTCGCGTAATTTAATTTCTTCGTCTTACTCCATCAGCCGCGTTCTTTAATTTTTTTATTCGTCGAAATATACAACAAACAAGGCCACGAACGACCCGTACAAGCGTAGAGTGCGTCAACGATACTTTACAATCCAGCCAATATACAGGAATGTCCATGAATGGGACGACCCGTTTGAGTCTGTTAATCGTTCCGGCCTCTATCGCGTTATACGTCCCGCGGTAGTCGCGGGTAAAGCCGCCCGTTACCGTTCCCGGCGCTCTACGAGGGCGCAGGACGATTCGAAGCCGCGCAACCCGTTATTTCTGCGTCGGTTCTCGGCGAACGATCGATCGGGCGATTAAATGGAATCGTCATAAAATTCCAGCCCGCGACTGCGAGACGCGGCCAATTCATCCGCTGACATTTCCGACGCTCCGCCGCGGTGCTTTTCCGCGGCCACAATGCGCAGTCGGAATTTTCGATACGCACGACGACGACGACGACGACAACTGTTGGGCGAAACGAGTGGCCCTTCGCATTCCTGCGCTCGGCGCTGTCGTCATTGTCAAAATGATACAATGATACTTTATTTGTTCGCGAATATTGCGAGACCCGCGCGGGTAAAGTGGCAAGAGTGGGAGGTTGTGAAGAGGTGGGAGGAGGAGGGGGGGGGGGCTCGACGAGCCAATAGAGGAAGCTGGAAGCTACGTCTGTTTTCAGCGATTGCGCTGACTGTTGGGAACTTGGCCAGAACACAGAACTGCACAGCAAGAGAGGATACGTCGCGCCTTGTAGCTCCACCGTGGCCGCCTTCCGCTTCTTCCTCCCTTTTCCCGCTCGCGCGCTGTCGGCTTTACGTTCGCTCCCGGGCTTCGGCGTCGCTGGGTTACACACACGAGCCGCCGCCGCCGCGCTGCGGTCGCGGGTTTTCTCGTAAACCCGGCGTTGCGAGAATTACGAGCCCGCGATTTCGTAAGAACCGCAACGCTAGCCCGAACGACGCGCGTGCAGCTTAACGGCCCAGCGAAACTGCACACTATGTTCATTCGTCCCCTCTTCACCCCCCGGACCCCCCCCCCCCCCTCCCCCATTCACCCTCCCCAACCTTCCCACTTCCCTTTTGATACTGCAACGTCACGCCTCTTGGTCGCCCATATCACTATCTCATTCTCTTTATCATCCACGTGTGTGGGAGGTATAGAGCCTGGCGAAAATCCCCGTGATCGGTAAAATGATGATCGTCAGATGGTTCGCAAAGATGTGCGATTTTGTTGCTGTTGAGAAAAAGGTGATCACGTTTTTCTAACGTATGTAGTACATCGGGTTGTCTATCGCGAGATAATCAAGTTCTGTAGGGCACTGATAGATTGGACTGACGGATCGACGCTCGTATATAGTGGAATTCTAGTGCCGCGTTTCGACTTTGGCGGGCGAAACGAGACGAAAAGTGCGCGACAGTGGCGGAACACGCGTCGGGTGGAGACGCCGACGTAGCTAACCTGAGGACACGCGCGTCGCGCTTTATCTCCTTCTTATAAATGAAACAGGTTATTTATCGTCCAATAAAGAGACATTCCTGCTGGCGTGTGGCATCCCCGGCGAGTGGTACCTCGCGGGGTGGCGGCGGCGGCGGCGGCGGCGGCGCTGCCTCCGCGACACTGGAATTCACCCTCCTTTGTGACGCGTAAATATCGAGGCGGTGACCCCAGACCGACAGCCACTTCTCGTTCTTGGCTGAAAAAAAACACACACCCGACTCGTACTCTTATACGATGTATCGTTTTTCTCTCCGCACGCGTCTGCCGGCTTGAAAAAAATCTTCCTTCATCGTTGCTTATCACGTGAGTTAGAAAAAAAAAATCGGTGTCATTTACGCTGAGATGTGAAGTTTGCAAATCGCCTTAAAATGGTTTTCACATTTTTCAATCGATGTACGATGTTTTTCTACTTTAAAAAAAATTTGGTTTGTTGATTTTCGCGAAATAAAATCACACGATCTGTAGTTCTTCGTTATATTCTTTCGCAGACTAAATTTTGTTTAGTTACTTTAGTGCAAATCTCTTTACAGTATACCGAATGAAATCGATCTCCCAATATCCCCGGCGACGCACGCGTCCTCGGACAGTTTGATATCGTTTAGATCTGAAGAGATCGCTTCGGCTTCGAAGTAGAAAAAGGCATAAAATTTGGTATATCCTAACGGGACTTTCTTAAGAAGAAAGTAAGCTACCGGTGAGGGGGGGAGGGGGTCGGATGGATTTTATTTAGCGTGCTCGGGGGGGAAATGGCTCGGGCGTAGCCTCCGCGGTAATCCGGGATACGACGACGATGGTAACTCGACGAGCTCCGCCACGGTCTGACCATCCCCGAGTGGCTCCGGGCGTTTTAAAACTATATCGTACGCGACGACCAGGACGACGCAGCTCGGCCCCCGCGCTCGGTGCGAAACTTTAAATAAGTTTCAAAACTATACCTGATTGATTTACTTTTAACTCGATTGGGAGTTTTCCCTCCGAACTCGACGTGCGCCGCATCGCGAGAATCTCACGAGAGATTTCGAGAAAGTGGCTGGCGCTGGTGGTAGTGATGGCGATGGCGGTGGTTGCGATCGCGAAGGGCTGCTTTCCACGCGGGCTGCTAGGGGGTTGTTGAGTGACATGGCTGCCAACGTCCTTCCTCTTGTACTCAACTATCGTGGTATAGTCTGAAACACAGAGACCTCACCGGACTTTCCAACACAAACGGGGAAACCGTTATGTGACTGCGTGGAAATTTAATAAATTGCGTTGAAAACTTCTTCGGTGAATTCTACCAGACTTCCGTTGGCCTCGTTGTACGAAATAAATGTTAAATTTAGCACTTCGTAAAATAAATGTTCTTGTCTATTAAACGTGTCATTTATAACGAGTAGAACTCACTTTTTTTTTCGAGATATCGAATTTGCCCTTTACCATCGTTTTCAAGTCGCATATTCAACCCCCGAATGGACTGGTATTAACTCTTTCTAAAGTCATTCTGAAAAGAAAAAAAAATGGTGAATGCAATTTTTGGGTTTTAAAATAATTTATGGTAAAAAAATAAAAAGTAACGATGCGCCTGGAGTTATTTTCACGACCACCGGAAGCTTGATGGATGTATTTTCCTGCCGTCGCACTCTTCGCTGTCAAAGTTGAGGGAAAACATTTTTACTCGAAATAGAAGGCCCTTAGTGATCGCGAAAAGCGCGAATGAAGGGTGAGAAGCGACGATGAGAGCGCGCTGCAGATGAAAGTTCGAACTCCTCTCGAGTCCGCCCGTAATACCGATGAGCTGCACCGGGCGAGGGGAGAGAGAGAGAGAAGGGGGGAGGTCACCCTGTCACACCTCTTCGTTTTTCCACCGGTGGTAATTAGGAAAGCCGCCCGACTCGCGCTTGTTGACTCGTCCACCAGGGAAATGCAGATCGTCCCTTTTTCGATGAGCTCCATCACAAATACCATCATCTCCCCTGCCTCTGTTCTCCCGCCTTAATTAATCCTATTAAAGTACAGCGGCTGATGCGCCTTTCCATCTACTTTTCGAGCAGCTGCGATTTTCAGGTTTAGTGGATTCACAACTTCACTAAACTATCCTTTTATCATTATTATTATTATTATTATTTGACGCGTAACGTGAGTTGTTTTCACTCGTTTGTTTTAAAAAGTGGCAAAAAATGGTCTTATCCACTTTCGTGAATGAACAATATTACTTACGTTACGTGTTTTTCCATCAGTGTCTGTCAATTTCGAAAAACACGAATATCGACTCTATTTGATCCCGTAATCCGTCAGTAAATGAGCGATTCGACGGGCGCCCGGCAACCGGCGAACGTTGCAGCGCAAACACGAAAAATCGTTTCATCGCCGGAATAATGATTGGAATTAAAAGAAAATTTTCAAGTATTTTCAGAATGGACGTACACCGTTCGCGGATCGCGAGAAAACGATTGCGCATTCAAACGCGGAAATGCGATTCCATCTGAACGACAAAAGCCATCAAAGGCTAATGGATTCGGCCCGTGGGTAATTCCGATCCATTATCCGGCACGTGAATGCTCGTCGAAGCGTAAACGTATTCCTCTTGCTGCCGAAATTTCGGCCGCTCATTTTTTCTCCCCGTTCGCCTCTTCCATTCTTCGGATTCGTTGCCGCCGCATCGATTGGCAAACAATTTGTACCTTAATTTCGGACGGTCCAGCGTAATTGTTTAACCCTTTGACTGACGAAATGCGAAGAATCTGTCGTGTACTGATATGAAATTTAATAAAATTGGTATTTCCATGGGAAATCGCGCATTGGATTTTTTTTCCCGATACCGTAAAATATTCGCCAGTGGATGTCGTGTGTTATACGCGTCACAAAGAGCTTATTAACGCAAATTGCGTGTCCCCCGTTAAATTTTACGAATTCGCGTTTCCGCTCTCGTCACACGCGCGTTCGTTCGCGCTGATGCACAATGGCGATTACCGCGTCCAAATGAACGCTCGCAATATCGTCTCGTATAATGCAAGAGACAAGAGGATCGCGTAGGCCGAGGTAACAAATCCGCGCGGCTCATTTGTCACAGAGACACGCAATGTTGCAATCGCGTGCATCGTGTGCACCGCGACGGGGGAGACAGTCGAGGAACGAAATTTCCAGCTGTAGTACAATAATCTACCGGTAAATCCGCACGATTTGTACGCCGAACAACTGTGCGAATGAATAAATAATTGAAATAGACCGAGGAAAAAAAATTAACGCCAATCGTTATCTTGTACATTCTTAAATATTAAAAAAAACGTGCCTAGTAATTATATGAGTAGTGTTGGATTTTCGTTCTGCCTCGAAACATCGTGACAATCAAGCTACATTTGTGCGGCACGACTATTGGCTGAAGCAGCCCACATTTAACCCATATATATATTAATTTAGTAATTGAAATAAAGCGAAAAAAAAAAATTAACACCGAACATTATCTTGTACATTCTTAAATACAAAAAAACGTGCCTGGTAATTATGAGCAACGTCGGATTTTCGCTTTGCCTCGAAACGTCGCCACAATCCACAGCTGCATCTGTGCGACGCGAGCATTGGCTGCTTCATAGTTCCACGACGAAGCAAATACCGTGGACCAGCCTGGCGACCATACTTTAAACTCGGGAACAAAAGCCAATTTTTTCCGGATTTACACAGACCGATAAAAAAAGCAGCGCGAGAGGCCGCAGTTGTTTCGCGGCGGGGGCTGAATAAAAAGGTCCCATTTCGTTAACCCGACTAATTGTAAGCCGCGCGGGGCGCGCGGTTGTAGTTGAAGGTAATTAACATGGAGGAGGCGAGAATTAGATCGACTTAAATGGCTTCGTGAGAAGTTTGCTGCGCGGAACCAGCCGCCGCCGCGTTCCGCCACGCTTCAATGTCCCCCCCCCCCCCTCCTTCTCCTTGCCCCTTTCGTCCTTGCCACATCGCCACAGGTATTTTTCGCTCTCCTTGGCGAGCCCGGAGAGCGAGGCGCCAGTCCGCGTTTTCCCGCGCTGGGTCCTCGAAAACCAAAGGCCTACTTTTCGCTTTAATTCCGCGGCGCCCGCGTCGCTCCCTCGAGGCCTCAGCCGCCCCTTGCGAAAATTACCCCGGGCACTCGGGCGGAAAATATGCGAAGCCCGAACGAATCGCACTTTTCGCCTCTCTCTCTCTCGTCGAGCGATTTTCATTCGTTTGAAGGACCTCGAGCGCAATTCCAAAATCCCGCGCGAAAGGCGAAAACTCTCGAGTGGAATAATTGAAATAGAGGCGGAAATGCGCACTCGAAAGTTTCGCGCGGCCCGAGAGAACTCGATAGATGAAGGAAGCCGAAAAATAATCATAATAAGCCAATTACACGACTATTACGAGTGGTGTTCAAATGGCAAAAGGAAAATCAGAGGAAAAATGCGCAACCGCTTTCAAAAATCGTTCCACGCGTACAGTGGTTTCGTTTTCACAATTTTGTCCAGCACGCGCGACTTTCCAAGCCGACGTTTTTTTTTTTAGTTTTTTTTTCATAAAACGCATAAAAACAAAGTGCCCGAAACCAGCCCCCATCCCACTCCGGGGGTAACAACGAGCGCAATAATAATAAAAATAAAAGTAAAAACAACTGTTTATCGTGTTTCAGGCTCTGGCCGTCGTACGCAAGTGCTCATAACAACCTCGGCACTTTAACGGCCGGCGATCAAGCGGAGCGACATTTTTTGGCAGCGATTCACGCCCAGCCGGGTCACGTGAACGCGCACTACAATCTTGGCCAACTGTACAGGTCAGTATACACACAAACCATCCACCCGTCCACCCATCCGCACGCGCGCAAAATTCTACGTAGTCGCAACAAC
The DNA here is from genome assembly GCA_963932165.1 of Pimpla rufipes. Taxonomy (NCBI): domain Eukaryota; kingdom Metazoa; phylum Arthropoda; class Insecta; order Hymenoptera; family Ichneumonidae; genus Pimpla; species Pimpla rufipes. The sequence goes on from OZ010635.1 coordinate 18,478,719, forward strand.
ATTCGTCAGTCTGGCTCACCGCGCGTTGACGGTAATTAAATGCACGGCGGGGGGCCAGGGAGGGGGTGGGGGGGGGGAGGCTGCGGACAATGACAAAAAGTTGGTACTCTGCAATGTTACGATAGCCTCGCTCAACGAGCGGCGATATTAAACGTATCATAAAATATGCCCCTCTCGCCCCCCTTCCCACTCCCCCTCCTCCACCCCCCGTTCGCTTACCTCGTATGCAGCCGCACAACGTTTGCCGCGGTCGCCCCGCGTGCGACCGCACACATTGCTTTAACGTATAGGCCCCCCGCGTTCACCTCCCGACGCGTGCGTTGCCCCCCCGTTTCCACCCCCTTCCCCCCTCCCCCCGTCTGCCCGCGCGCGATAATTGTATGACAATTAATTACTAATACCGCTAACCCACCGCGCGAATGCGGCTGCAAATGTGTGTGCCGGATGACTGTTGTTTGACCCGGAAATATCCCGACGCGGCCGCTGTTGGATATAACGACATGTGGAATGCTGTTGTTGGCTGCGATGTGTCGAGTGTGTGTGTGGGAACGTCGCCACTGCATATGGCGCGTGGGGAAAAAAATCGATGCTGGATACACGCCCTCCGGGGGGTTAATTCGCAGCGACGAGGCGTCATTTCGTAAAATTTCCTAACCCTCCCCCCGCCACCCCCACCCCCGGCCCTCCAGGCCACCGACCCCCTAGAGCCAATAAATGATTATGCGGTACGTCACGCGCGGTCAGTCATGACTGTAATCGCGGGAAACGCGGCCGTGCCGCACGCACGCGACGAAGAAAAGCCGCGCGCGTTCGTCGCGAATGTAAAACCCCAGCTCGACCGCGTTGTCAATCATAGACGAGAGTAGCAAAAGTCGGAGCTACGTAATAATTGCGGCATCGGTGAACGAATCGTCGTTTTGAAGGGGCAGGGGGAGAGGGGATATTGTTTGGTTCAGATGCGAAGTTTGCATTTGTGTCGTTTGGGTACTCTTTAGAAAGTCTGTAGCGTTAAATCTCACCCTAATCAGGCGCAGCTTAGGCCCTGACAGGGTCAACGTAGGCCTGATCAGGGCCTGACCAGGGCCTGACGTAACGCCACAGATTTTTCTCAACTTTGTTGTCGGTTGAATGTGAATGTAGACAAAAAAAACGAAAAAGTTCCCACGCGAGGGTGACGAAAAAAATTGTAGAAGAGCCTCAACCGGCACGTCTGTCGTACGTGATTTCTCCGGCGCAATTTGGCGACGAAAAAAAAAGCCAAACATTCGACTCCGCACGTGCACGTGATACTCGTTTTTCGTCGCAATTTTTTAAGTCTCGCGCGTCGCGGTGAAACATTCAAAGCCGCAGGCGACGTTTCCTCAAGTACAAAATTCTATGATGTAATTCAGCGCGAATTCGGAGCCGGCTAAACGAAACAAAGAGGAGGCTGTCGCATGTCCGTGCAGCCAGATTCGTGCGAACTCACCCCAGTCGCACACCGCAGCTGGAGGAATGAAAACGGGATTGATTACGTGACCAGTCGTCGAGTCGTCGTGCGATGGGACCGATATACCAATCCATTCTCCTATACATATATATTGTATATATATCCCCCCCCCCCTTCTCCCTCTCGTACTCTGTATATCTGTATATCCACCGTCCACATTCCCACTGTTCCACAATGTTTTGCGCGCTCCCTCTATCTCTGTATCGAATGGTCACGAATGCTGAAACAGTATTGATTCTCGCACTGATTTCGAAACTGGCAAAGAAATCTCTCGCTCGTCCCGCCCCGTTCCGCCGCGTCTCTCTGTCTCTACGGCTGGAAACGGGCGAGCCACCACGAATTCGCATGTTCGGCGAAGCACCCATCGCGCGCCGCAGATGCGTTCGCTAGTCACGTCTGAATTGTACCTGACACGATCGCTGATTACGTCTGACCGAACGCCGACGCCAGCACTACTGCGCCGCTGTCTGATCAATATCGGCTCTATCCACTGCCGCATGGTCTCTGCCCGCTGTCGTTATACTGACCCGAATTCCCTGATTAAAACTCCTCACTTTCTTTCTCCTCCTCGCTGAAGGGTGTACGATGTGCATAGTGCACTGCTTGTCTGTTAATATTGTTGTTACGCAATTCGATACTCGCGATCTGTGCTGGAGCGTAAGTGATACGGCGATTGATACGAGAATATTAAATACGCTGTCGACGCATTTAATTAATAGTCTACTAGAGTAATCACACGCGCTGGCGCGCGTGCCTGCATTTTTTTCTCCAAGATCGACCTCAGATTTATTTTTCTTAAAAAAAATCACCTTTAACCTATACCATCGTTCTCAAGTCGTATATTCTACCCCTAAAAACACTGGTTATTAACCTTTTTTAATAGATTTTGAAAAAAATATTTTTTTGGCGATTTTTTTCTGTCAGAAATCGTAGATCCGGCTCCGGACCGAAAATCGCTAAAATCGACACCAATTTTTTTTCTTTTCAAAATATCGACTTGTAACCTATACCATCGTTCTCAAGTCGTATATTCTACCCCTAAAAACACTGGTTATTAACCTTTTTTAATAGATTTTGAAAAAAAAAATTTTTTGGCGATTTTTTTTTGTCAGAAATCATAGAATCGGCTCCGGACCGAAAATCACCAAAATCGACCCCAATTTTTTTTCTTTTCAAAATATCGACTTGTAACCTATACCATCGTTCTTAAGTCGTATATTCTACCCCTAAAAACACTGGTTATTAACCTTTTTTAATAGATTTTGAAAAAAAATATTTTTTTGGCGATTTTTTTTGTCAGAAATCATAGAATCGGCTCCGGACCGAAAATCACCAAAATCGACCCCAATTTTTTTTCTTTTCAAAATATCGACTTGTGACCTATACCATCGTTCTCAAGTCGTATATTCTACCCCTAAAAACACTGGTTATTAACCTTTTTTAATCGATTTTGAAAAAAATATTTTTTTGCCGATTTTTTTTTGTCAGAAATCATAGACCCGGCTCCGGGCCGAATATCGCTAAAATCGACCCCAATTTTTTTTCTTTTCAAAATATCGACTTGTAACCTATACCATCGTTCTCAAGTCGTATATTCTACCCCTAAAAACACTGGTTATTAACCTTTTTTAATAGATTTTGAAAAAAATATTTTTTTGGCGATTTTTTTTTGTCAGAAATCATAGAATCGGCTCCGGACCGAAAATCGCTAAAATCGACCCCAATTTTTTTCTTTTAAAAATATCGACTTTTAACCTATACCATCGTTCTCAAGTCGTATATTCTACCCCTAAAAACACTGGTTATTAACCTTTTTTAATCGATTTTGAAAAAAATATTTTTTTGGCGATTTTTTTTCTGTCAAAAGTCGTAGATCCGGCTCCGGATCGAAAATCGCTAAAATCGACCCCAATTTTTGTTCTTTAAAAAATATCGACTTTTTCAAATTTGACACCAAACTGATCTTGTTTATCGCGGACTTTCCTGGCAACCAATCACAGCTCTAATAGTTTGCTAACAATGCTTTCCGTTACTCATGAACTTTTTAAAAGAGGAATTAAATTTACGATATTCTGTTAAATTATTAATATTCTAGACGTACTGATGAGTTGCGTTGAACAACTCATGACTGAGTGAGTCGTAGTAAATGTATTAAAATTTTGAATATTTGTTTTCGTCTAGTCTCAGAAAAACTCATGAATATCAATATCGTGGATTTTTTAATTCACTTTTTATTGTGATTACTGCATAGCAAGAGATTATGGTGATATTGGCTCATCTGAGTGAAAAATAATTATCCGGGAGGTAAATTTTTATGCCCATTCAGAGCGTTATCGATGCCCGGTTGAACCCCGAAAGTTCGCCGAAATGATTTGGCGAAATTTTTCACGCTAGTTCGGCGCCGCTCTAAGCCTCGCTAACTCATCGTAATACGAGAAAAATAATTGCAGTGCCGGGCGTCGCGATGGTTTCTAGCAGGTGGCGCGCACTCATACATAGTGTATTTGGTGTACACGTTTTATCGAAAATTTTCCGGGGCCCCGCGGAAAGAGAGGCGGAGCAAAATCAAACGAGCGTTTACACACTCGACGGTAAATCTTCCATGGCGATGCTTCTGGCGGCGTAGCCAAAATTAAAGTTTAATTAACGCGCGCCGTATGCCGCTGCCGGTGGCGCCGCTGTCGTGTGGAGCGCGGGGGGATGGCTGATGGGAGACGGTTGTGGAAGGCGGAGACTAATACACGAGGAATGCCGACGTCAAGGGTTTATTTTTTTATTTTATTTTTTTCACTCCACGTAACGCCGACGGCAACGAAGTGGCGGTGTATACGAGCGAATATATTTGATACACAGTAGGTATTGCGTGTAATACACAAGACTCGATGAGTGTACGTGTGCTCGCTGAGAGCCGAAGCTTCATGAATGCTCGATCAATATATGTCCCTTTCCCTCCGTTCCATGCGCATCGAACACCCGTAAATCAGAAAACGAAAAAGGTCCAACTAAAAGAAACGGCTTTTTCTTTTTTTTTGCCACAACGACGATCGAGTCGCAAATGGAAAACGAGCAAAGGTCGCTGAGTCACTTCAATGATTCCCGCAAAGCGCCACTTGAACCTCGAGAGCGTCGAGATTATTAATTACGCGGTTGCGCGATGTATTTTTACACGTATTTATTTTCCTTCGCTCACTTCAGAGCTGAATAAAATATCATTGAGATTATGTTTCATGTGATTTTTCATAATTCCGCCGCCAGCCATTTCCACAATTTTATCTCTCACGATTTATCCCTCTGTGATAAAAACCTCCGTCTCATAAAAAAATGTTAATAGAAAAACGCGATTCGCGATCATATCTTGCGACCGAATTTTTTCATGACCCACACTAAATGCTCCTAAGTCTCCTGTCGCGCTTTTAGGAAAACCAACAGAACCGAGGAATGCATACAAATCTCACCGCAATAAAAATCCTCGTATGATAAAAAATTCTAAATCGATAAACGCGATTGTCCCACGACCGAATCTCGCGACCGAATTTTTTCGTGTCACACACTAAACGTTCCGATCTCTCGTTATGTCTTTCAGAAAAACCAACAGAACCGAGGAGTGCATAAGGATGCTGCAGAAATGCGTGGCCCTCGATCCGGCCTACACGCCGGCCTACCTGGTGCTCGCGAGGCTGGCGAGCGGTCACGCGACGGGAGTTCTGCTGAGGCATGTCGTCCGTCTTCAGCCCCGGAGTCCGGATCACCTGGCCGAGTACGCCTCGTGGCTCTATCTGAACGGTGAGTGTCCCAATGTCGTCTTCAATTCACCCGGCGTAATCTCGTGGAAGCCGGTGTAGCGAGCTGTACGGATGATAAGTGAATGCATGACGCGCTATATGGAGAGAGAGCGAGAGAGCGAGAATTGTGATTTAGCCGGTGGCTTTGTGCTCGACGTTCGCTCAACGCTATCCGCACTTCTGTTATTGCAGGCAAATGGCTACCATCGTTGAAGTACTATCTCCGGGGTATGGAGGTCTCGGCGTCCCACAGGTCGTCCCTTCTCGGCACGGCGCGAATACTGAGGTCGAGGGGTCAGTGGCCCCGAGTGCATCAGCTCATAACGAGGTAAATATGTCTGACGACGCAATATCGCATTACATGAGCTTTGGTTATAAACAGAGACGACGGAGGGACGGTAACAGGATGGACGTGGTGCGCACGGGGAGGAAGGATTCGCGGATAAAAATCGCAATAAGCAGACCGACGGATCAAAGCGAAACCTCCGATGTGTTGGCCACTGTGCGTAGTGGGATGCATTAAACGATCGCTCAAGGCTATTGTTTTTAACTGCAAAGGGGAGTGCCTGAAATGCACACGAGTATATGCAAGGCAAAGAGAAATAAACGCAAAGCTGATGGGGATGCTCTTGGTTGCTCGAGCCATCCCTCCCACCCCCTTTTTCCACTACCCTCTTGCAACCCACCCGATTGCAACTGTAAAGCTACCGTGCGCTGCACACAACGCTGCGGGGCAAAGTCGAATTAGCTCGAATCGTCGACATCCATTTGCGTGTGTATGACGCACGAGTCGATAGGCTTCTAGAGAAAAAATGTTACGCGACTAGACGGATCGGGAAAGTCATATGATTGGATCATTTGAATCGTGTGGGTCAATATTTTTTGGAATGTCATATTTAGTACCCAAAATTGTAGCAGATACAATGATTTTTCTGTAAAAAATTGCTGATAGGAAATATATTGATTGATAGGCAAACGTAATATTTATGAGCTGCAAAGTCTTCTACGAAGTGAGTAATTTTTTTAAATTCGGTTTTGTTTAATATGTATATCACTGACCCAAAACGCCCCGGTCTCTGCTGTGGCGATTGTGAGAGACACAGAAATATAGTCGACCCTTTCGCTCTGTTGTCGGAGTCGTCGCCAAAAGCCCTCAGTGCAAATAATAGCGTCTGGAAAACACGTACGCACGCGGAATTCGTATATCTCGTTACGCCTCGGGTGTGCGCATCCCCGACCGAGCTGTTTTTGCAGCCGGCGCGTGCTGGACTTCCGCCAGGAGGCGGCGAAATTTGTCCGAGCATTTCTCTGCCCGGGAGTTTCGCCTCGCTCGGGCGTGCGAGAATTTTGCGACGGTGGTTTACGTGTGGAAACGCGTGTGCGACGGCAGAGCTGCATTTCCCGGCGCGGCTCTCGGGGCCGACGGGCCCCAACTTTCAATATGCGTCGTTTGACAGATGTGGCGCAACATCCAGATTTTAAATGCAAATATAAATCTCCCGGTGGAGCGAAACGAGAGCACAACGGAATGGCGGAAACACGACGGAGAGAGCAGCGGGTTTGCGCGTTCCGCTGACGCGCATACCGATATGCCCGATATTCGTGTCTGTGCGTACAGGGCGTTCCAAAAGCAGCGAGGGAGGAAATGAAAGCCGGTGACCACCCGAACGCGCTCATCAAGTTTGGGCGTCCTGCTCCGAGTGGTTCAGGAATGGGAAGGGATTGAAGTTGGACCAATCGGAGCGCTGCGCCGACCGTGCGAGAGATATGCGCGGGAAAATGGAGCGCTCCGGTTGGTCGGACTTCAATCGCTTCCCATTCCTAAACTATTCGGAGCAGGACGCTCAAACTTTGTGAGCGTCGAGTGGTCATCGAATATCGTCTAGAACTGATAAACGCGAGATGTTAATACTTTTTGGGACACCCTGTACACTGTGTACAGAAAATCGTGGGGATGAGGGAAATGGTGGGAAGTAGCCCGAGCTTCGGTGGTCGCGAAGAGCCAATAGCACCGAGGGGCTTCCTCGTGAATCTGCAGAAACGTCAACATCCGCGACCACAGGGAAGAAAGACAGACTCTATTCCTGCCGTTCTCTTCGGCCACTAATTTCACGTGGACTGCCAGAAGTCCGGCGCGCTTCGAAGCGCTCTATGCTTCTCTGTCCCTCCGAGGACAGTTTATATCTCCCAAAGCGCCGGCTATTTTTCTCGTTCTCTCTCGACGCCTGTCCGCCGTATTGCTGCCGAGGGGGCGCTTGGAAAAGAGGAACACGATCCGCCGGCAGCGAGCGAGTGAAGTGGAGGCACGAATAAAAAGAGAAATTGGGTGAACCGAAAGAACGATGAATCTTCGGCGGTTTCCGTTCTCCGCGCGGTCGATGGCTCGAACCCCGCTGTGTGCTGTTTACCACCTCGACGGCGATTTAAGACGCAGTTGCCATTAAATTGAAAATATTTCTGAGATGAAGAAAAATGGAATTGTTTTTTTTATTTTATGTTTACAAATTTTACAATAAATTCTGACGGTTAAATCGGCGGAACAATTGCTGCGAAAGTGAAGCGGTTGTTAATCCGAGCATCGACATAAACCAAAAATTGTCGCGGCAAATCGAAGAACAAATTTTCCCGCGAGTTCTCTCGCGTCATCAAACGCCGAGGCTGGTAGCGTGCCAACATTTATCGTCGCTCCGGGCCAACAGCGAATTTCTGGATTTCCGGCGGCGTAAAACCGCGGTGCGTGCACACCCGGCGCACGAACGTCAGTGAAACAGTGCTGCTTCGCGTAGTCGCTGAGAAATGTGATACATCAATTTTCCATTAATCACTCGGTTGTTGACTGTCCATAAATATTGGATTATTTTCGAAAGCACTATGCGAAATTGAATTTTCACAGATAGACGGATTTCTCGTGCTTCCACTGCGAGCAATGCCCGTTCGAAATTTTTGTTAATCAACCGAATTTATTGTATTCGCTCGTTCGGGATTATCGGAATTTCGCCAAAAATGTGTCCTCCATCATTGTGCTTTCAATATTTTATTTTCATTGTGTTTTATTAATAACGTTAAACGCCACGTTTTATTAGCGAATGAAAGAAATCAATTACAATACTAGTGCGCTGAAACTTTTTCTGGCGACCGCTGCAATCGCACACGAGTTGAGAAAAAGTTTCTCACACGAGTTGCCTGCAACATTTTATATCACGAGTGCGGGAAGTAAGCACTTCGCGCACCGCGTGGCATGAAAGTGCTTTTTGCATTTAAAAAAAAGCGACGAAGTGAACTAACAGAAAAATGAAGCGCACATGCGGAGCGATCGTGAGTGATACACAAGTGCACACATAAGTAGTGGTGCGGGGCCCGCGGGCGAGTGGAGAGACAGAGCTGTTAGCGGTCGCGGGCATACAGTACTGATTCACGCACGATTACGCTCCGTGCAGGCGTCACGCTGGCGTAACGACTCGTAGCCTCGGCTAACGCCGAGTTTCACGTAAATGCAACTGCCCCGATAACGATCCGAGCTTATCCGATCGAATGGATTCCAGCGGCGGCGACTGTACCGCTCCGGCCGCGGGGCTGGTCCGCTCGCCGGACATACCGCATCTACGTGCGCACCCTGCGCTCATGTGCAACTCCCCGGCCAATCGATAGAACCCCGTGCGGCCGTACGCGCTCTCGCCGTGTCGGGCAAACATTTCGCAGCCCGTGAATACAACCACGTCGGCTCGCGATCTTGTCGCGAAATTTTTACCGATAATATGCGAGCGTCAGTCGCCCCGAAAAAAAGAGTCGACGATAAAATAATGGTCGGGCTTTTTTTGGCCTTCAATCGCGAAATACGGCCGATCTGCGCGAGACCCTTTTTAAATGAGACGAAAATTCTCACCTGCCTGGTTTTTTCGAGGAATTTCGATGATATACAAATCGTGAGGTTTGCGCTTTTAACGGGTAAATAAATTTTAGCGCGAGAAAGAATGGTTCTCGTTCACTTGACGAAGTCAATAATGACTGTAGAGAATAAAATAGTTTTCTTTAAAACTGATTTTACTGACAAACTCATACCTAAAAATAAATCAATTTTACCAACGGATACATAAATAAAATTCTTGACAAAAAATATATATAATCTCACTCTCAAACTTACACCTGAATAGAAATAAATTTCACAATATCCCGGCACACTCGAGTGATATTTCTATTTAAGTTTACTGTAACGCAGCACACAATGCGGTATTGGAAACCGGTGGAGAGGTCATTCGGACATTCAGGTGTGAAACGTCTGGGGGTTAAAGTTACAGACTCGGTCGAGCACGCGATCGACCCGAAAGTCGATTCACTCGGGTTCAACGAGAGTGCGATGAAGGTAAATGGCGGTAATACACTGCGGCATTCGGTATATGCTCCATACTACACGAGATATATATGTATGTATATACAATTAAATATATGTATACAGTGGTATGGGCTGGCGGTAGCCGAGAGTGTAGAAGGGTTAAACGTCAGGGCTTCCGGAGGGCCGAGACAGGCACCACGGTGGGCGAAAGTCTCTTGGCTTTCAACCGAGCTGCCCTCATACTTGCTCACCCGAGTGATGATGTTGGCCCGTCCCGCACGATCTGAGCGTCCTGAGTTGAACGCTGTTGATGAAAAATTCCCACGAAATATGAGGGTTATGAACCGACTCGCGTGACAGGTGACATTCACTTGACACTATCCGTTTTTACTTCTACAAAAAAATCAGTGCGTAAAATATCGAAAAAATAAAAAACTTAATTGATTACGATTTTTCAATATTTTTGATTGCATCGACTATTTCAAAAAATCTGTTTGCCTAAACGTATCCGAAAATGAGAAAAACCGAATTATCAATGGACATAAAAAAATCAATCGAAACGTTTGTAATCATTTGGGGTGTGAAAGTCGAAGAAATTAATTTTTCACTATTTTTCTTGTCAATAAATTATTATTCTGATTATTGAAATCGGTGAAGTCGAGTGTAGCTCGTTTGCGTCACTCAAAGAGATTCGCAATAATTTGCTGGGAGAGTGAGAGATAAAGTGGGTATTTTTCTCTACGATTTTTCTCGGCGTGAATGGGGAGCTCGGTTGTTAAAGGGTTAAGGGGCTGCATCTACCCAGTATTTTTATAATGGCATTCGGACGAATGCCGCATGATCAAAGACCATATCCACCGTGTGTTATGGAAGATTACAATTATTTCGCTTTGAGTAACGCGAAAATGATATTTCTGAAGGACACAGGGAGGATAAAGCTTGTTAGCTGTACGATGCTATGAGAAAGCGAGTATTTTTTAAATTATTGTATCCCCGTAAAAAATGTGTTTTTTCGTATCCATTGCGGGGGTCGTGAAATGTTGGCATTTATTGTAAGCCCCCCAGAGTTATATCCACTTGGGTATCGCGTAATAATGTGAATTAACAGTTCGAAGAACGTATCAGGTGACGTTGTTACGTTGACGCCTCGAGTTTCCCAAAGAAAGTATCTTATGTCTTTTCCGCTACTTGCATTGAACAAAAACGTCTCAAAACAAAGCAAGAGGGAATAAAATCGCGAGGCAGAGCGTCGAGTGAGACCGGCGCAAGAACTCGAGCCAATATTTTTCTTTTTACGTGTTCCAGGTGGCATTTGATGTTACGAGCAAGACGGGGCGGGCTCATATATCGCGGCGACCTTTATATTCGCGCGTGGCAGCTGCAGAGCGAGTCACGACGAAGGGCCCACCAGCACCAGCACAACCTTTGCCTATCGGTAAGTGCCCCGGAGGAAAATAAAAGCGAAACAAATAAAGCAACAACAACAAAAAATATAACGCATAAAAGGGCGAAGTTTTTGAGATTTAAGTGAAATACGCCTCGGGCACTACTGCGGAAAATCCGAAATAACATTTTAGGCTATTTCCACTAAAACGATCTGTAACAGCAAGTTTTTTTTATTAGTCTAGTTTTTATATGATTTATTATGGGTGGGAGTCAAAATAGCTAGTGACCGAAATAACGAATGGCTAAAATAGCAAATTTCACAATAATAAACGGTCTGAATCCAGAATTCGTAATTCGGCTATTCGCTATTTTGATTCCATTTTAATAAAGATGTCGGTCAAAATACAGAATGATCATAATAGCGAATGGCTGAAATAGCGGATGGCTGAAATAGCGAATTTCATAATGACGGCCATTCTATATTCAGATCATTCATTATTTTGAAATTTGCTATTTTAGCCGTTCACTATTTTGGTCATAATCTACTTTGACCCCCACCCTTTATTATCTGTCACAAGTTGAAAACTCATTGCTATCCGGAATTATCGGTTCGAGTCTGCCTGGCAATGACTGAGACATTACAAATTCTGTAATCTTATCTGTTTTTTTTAATCTCGTGGAATTATCGAAAAACTGTTGATTGACCCAAGTGGCGTTTTTCTCTGCACGCAAAATGTTCCCAGGAAAACGGATGTTCGTCGCCGCGCGTCGCAAGCGTCTCGGTGCATCTCGAGCAGGACAACAACAAATCCGAGCAGCTGGAGCGAACGCCGCGATGCGGCGTGCGAAACTGTCGACCGTCGAGGAAGGGCAAACCGCGGGTGACGGCACCGGCGCTGCTCGTCCAGAACCTCCTGGAGACCCTCTAGCTCCCGTCCAAGGGACGAATCGAGACGGCGGCCGCGTCGCTCGACCGCGCCGGCGAAATCGCGAAAAATCTCATTCGCATCTGAGCATCGGGCGTCCCGACCGCTCGACAGAACGTCGAGGCCTCTCGTGACACATAGGAATGCGTGAATATTTTTCGTGTGTACGATTTTTCTTGCGCGCCGTCTGGCCCGCAATGTCCGTGAAAGTTCTACTGTTGAGACTGCTCGCAAATGGCATCGTTCGATGAATGAGGAAGAAGAAAAAAAAATGCATCAACAAAAAAATGGTAAATTCGGCGAGTGGGTGATTCGAATGACGAGGTTCTAAAATGTGACTGAACGGACCAAAGAAAGAGGGAGAGAGAGAGATTTGGAGAGAAAGAGAGAGAGAGAGAGAGAAAGAGAGATTACGATCTCGTTCGATTGACACGAGCACAACCCAGCATTAAATCCTTAACTCGTTCCTACTAATAATGAATGACGACACAGTGCACAGGGCGTGATCCATCGTGCTGCTTGCAGATCGTGCGCCAATAGCCGCGCGACATACAGGAGAAGACAAATAATCGCATCGACCTGTAAATATATTTTTCCTATACGCCATAGGTGACAAAATATAATACGGGACGAGCCCCGCACGGACGGCTTCGGGGCGCAGATGAGACGCGTCGCGACGAGGCCCGGGCGACGCTGCATTCGTTACTGTACACCGGAGGGATAATTTATTTTCGCACGATTTTTCGCGTAAGAAGGTAGATCGAAAAGTAATCGGGTTTCGCCCGGGCTCGTCGCGACGTCGTCTCCACGGCCCCGTGGGGCGCGCGCGTCGTAGTATCGATAGCTGTAACGTAATCCTGCGAGCGTCCCACGCCGTCCTTGCGCGTAAATTTTACACGGTGCCAAGTAACAATGATGAAATATATCGTAAGCGGAAGTTACGAGAATTCTTTTTTCTCTGTTTTTTTTTTTCGTTCTCGTCGTGGATGTTTTCGACGGATTACCAAATTTGATCGAAGCGTCGAATGTTCCCTGGGAAAGGAATTTTTGGCCGATTCAGCCTCGTTTTACAACCACCATTTTTTTTTTTTTTGTAAAAATGATTGTTGCATAAACTGTACATTTTTTGAAGAATTTTTTTCTAGTCCTTGGTTTTCGGACAACGTTGAAAAAAATCTCGAATTTTTTAAAAGAAGAAAATTCGATTTTTTTAAAGAGGAGGATCTCGTATTTTTTAATAGAAAAAAATTTGACGAAATGGCTAAGTTTTCTTTTAAATGGTACTAAAATGTGGCCGTTTGTGAATTAAGTTGGTGTTGGTTATGAGTGGCTGAATCGGCGGCGAATACTTAACGTGTGGCCTCCCGTCGCTCTCGCGAGACGAGGAAGAGATTCACGGGCAATTAGCGCGACAATTGTTTAAATATTGGCTCGGCTGAGAATATGTGCGCGGGACCTCGGGGACTCGGCGAGTGATTTGTCAACGCGGCCCGCATGTCTTTGGCAAATTAATCCATCGGCAGACGCTCGAAGGCTGTGTATATATACGCGCTCCGCGCCGCGACTTCCATCCCGAGAGCTATTTTTAACAATGTTATTTGACAGAATTTAATAAAGCGCACGAAGCTCGAGGCGACTGACGTTTCCCGAGCTCGAGTCTTGCGCCTGACGGAAGACGGATGACGCTGCGAGAAGATAAGTGAAAGAATTTACCGCGGGCGAAAAGGGCAACGACGCGGAAGAATCTGTGGCTCGCATTGATTTACCCTCGAGATTCTCGGCAAATTATGAAGGACGGGAGCCGCTTGATTTTCTCCCCTTCTGACACATTTTTAATTTTTTTATATGCGCCCAAAAATGAATTAAATTAGAAAATCGCTCGGATCGAATTTCTACCATTGAAAATACCAAAAGAAATCCATGCAGAACCGTCGAAATGCGTTGATTATTGATTTTTGCTTGATCCGCACTGTCAAGAATATTTATCAGACGCAATTAGCCTCGGGGCTAATTGCACGATAAATTGGGTCCACTTATCGGACGGAAAATCAAATGTAAATGATTGACACCGGTGCAAACGGACACGTACGGCTGATTCCCACACGAAATCTCACGTCCCCGGGAACGTTTCAACGTATCGCGCCGGCTGAATCTCGAAATCGTTCGGTTCGTTGACAATAAAAAGTCGTGATTATCGTGACCGCAGCTTCGTCCGGAATTATTTTGTCCAAAGCGATTTCGAGTGTCGCATCGGGGATCGTCGGGAGCGGCGAGGGGGGGAAGCAATCAAGGAGCGACCTGGCACTCGATCAGATATTGTATTTCGGAATTAATGGGGTTGGAAGATAAGCGAACTTTCATCGTGGCAACCGCTGTTTCGTCGAAAAAAAAAAACGAAACAAAACTTATGTACATAACTATACAGAACTTACATCGAATTCAGCGATGCTTAAAATAAAGAACAAAAAAAAAGAACAAAAAAACAACATTAAAATAAAAGCAAAATAATTCTTCACCGAGACTAACGTTCGGCTAGTTTAACTTCTAATAATGTACTATAATGGACTATGGATTGTGAGTGGCTCGCATCGAAACGTGCGGTTCGATTCATGGTATTCGAAAAAAAAAAAAAAAAAAAAATTCGACGCTCAAATGCTTCGTTACTAGTCGCTGCGACACGAGACGTGTATGACGATACGTGAGTGTGTACTCAAAATGAATTAGGAAAATCCACGAGATACTTATATTTTTACCCGTGATCGAGACATGCTCGAGAATACCAAGAATCGAAGGAGAAATAAAAAAATGAAGCAATTGAGATTGGAATATTGTATCTTTGTCGTTCAACCGAGACTGTGTGTGAATTCTCTCGGGCGACGATCGATAATAATTAATAAGCTCCGAACTCGTGTGATTTCGACGAGGAGTAAATGCAAAAAAAAACGCGCTTCTACGTTAAGTGAGATCGCATTGCGAATTTTTATTTGTGACGACGAACAAAAAAAAAAGGATGATTTCAGTGAAAGAAATGCATGCAAAAATCGCAGGTCCAAAAGCTTACGCGCCGATTTGATTGTTAATTTTCGACGAATTCTTTGGATTACGCGCGAACAGCCGAGTCGCGTCGGGGCTCGACGCGCGCACAGCGAATATTAGAACGTTTACCGACAAAACGCGCGCGGGATGCAGGTGGAGCCGTTGAATTCGCATTCGAATCGAAATAGTAGACGATAGAGAGGACGTGATGTCGGAGCGAGCGAGAGACGCGACGTCGAAATGGTTTTGATATGCAAATTTTACGTACGCAACCGCGTATGATTAGCCTCAATTTAATCAGAATCCTATGTATTACTTGATAGACCAGTTTGTATATTTAATTACAACACGTTATCGCGCATACTCATTGTGAATACAATTATTATTATAAATTACCATAATAAAGTGTATGTTTGTATATAAATTCTCCGCGCAGTTCAACTGTACTTGCCGATAATCTGTTAAGTACACTGTAACACGACGGAATATTCAGTATAATCGGACGATCCGAATTAAATGCGGTGACCGGGTTGGCGCGGCGAGCGACGGTCGCAGCGCTTTTGCTTATCAATCGAATCCCGGATTTTCGCGCACGCATTTTTTCCGGATCGTCGGATTCTCTCACCCCCAATTTTCACCCCTAAAATTCGGTTATTTGCGCAAATAATTACGCGCGCTTTCCCATCGACGGGAGCCACATTGATTATCGGCGCTTATAAAAAATGCAAAAATTCCCTTCTAATTTCCGCCACGTCTCTAATTTAATTTTTGCCCCAAGAATTAATATTTTTTGTACATTATATTAATTTTCCTTGGAGCACAATTAAAATCCCACAAATAATTTTTTTTAATCAACCAGCAAATAACGACGATTTAGGTTTAAAAAGATGCATGCGACGTGCAAAGATAGCAAAAAAAATTATTCTATTAGCGATTCAATAAAAAAATAAACAAAATTCGGTCCACAAAAACGTAATTTACATTCGACGCTCTCGTCGCACCGTCGGGCGAACACAAGGTAAGTATTTAAACGAAAAAAGTACATATTTCTCTTCCCACAATCTTCTTGACGCAATTCACCATCCGCTACAATATTAGTTCAAATCCGCGCGCGGACCGCAGCTGAGAATCCGCGCGACGCGTGCGTAAACACAAAATATTGACGGTACAATGGAAAAACATGTAACGTAACTTTTCAAAATCCCGTTTAACGGAGATCGCGGCACTGTTGTCGCGGCATATTTTTATCCCGCCCGCGGGCCGAACGCTCAGGAAAAACAAACATGTTTTCGGTCTAATGTCTCGGCGAATTCGGAGACATATATATTCAATACGGTTGCCACGCGCGATGCACGAAGCGCGGGAGGAAGAAAAGTGAGGAAAGTCTCGAGGGCAGCCGAGCGCATTCACTGAGCGCGTGGTGCACCGCGTTGCATACGCAGCCCATAGCCCTTCGCCCCTTTCCCCATCGACCCTACCGACCCATCCTTCCTCCTCCACCACCACCGCTATTTAGATCTCTCGTCGACCACGCAGCCGGCGGAATATAGTCTCGCGGGGGAATAATGGAGCTGCCGCCGCAATGCAGAATTTCGGTTGTACGGTAAGTATCCTGTAATTTTAACGGTAATTGCCCGGCGGTTCAGTGCAACACAATTGAAATAGCCCTTCTCTCCTGAGTGAGCGAGGGCAGCCCGAGGGCGTGAATTTTAACTCTCGTACGCGCGGCCCGCCACCGCAATGAAGCCGCACACGGTTTTCGCCGAAAGCGACAACGCGGCCCTTGGCCCAAAACGTGGGAACGTTCGCGTCCCTGGGACCGCGACAACGACGACGGCGACGAATTAACCGCGTTGCCGAGTGGCCGCTTCGGGGGCGGATGGTCAGGAGGGTCTAATGAACCGTGCGCACATTTCCTTCCTCTTTGGTAACTTCGCACTCGTCTCCTGCCTCCGTTCCCGACGCGGGAATTGTGCACCCGGAAAATTATGCTGATGGTTTTCGATAAAGGGTTGAGAGTCGAAGGGTTCGCATTTCGTTCCGATGTCAGGTCTTCGGGTAAGAAATTTCGTAGCCAAACTGTCGAGGTTACAAACAATATGTAGGCTAAATAAAATAAAAATAATAGAATTAAAAAAATAATAATAGAATTCAAAAATAATAATAGAATTTAAAAAATAATAATAGAATTAAAAAAGATAGAATAAAAAAATAGAATTTAATAGGATTGATTGCAGTTGTATGAAAAAAAAAAAAAAATACGGTAACAAGTGTTTCCATATCAACGAGCCGGGCAGCGTTTGAAATATCAAAAAGTGCGCATCGACGTTCGAAGAATTTAATAACGGTGAATTCATCAAAAGACCGCGTTACCCGCGAAAACGACCCTGAAATTTAATATCGCTACAAATTTTGCCCAAAGTGGCGCGTCTGTGCCTCTCATATTGCGTATAATTTAATAATGCCGAATTTGCCGAAAGAGCTCTTCGCTTTCAGCCTCCCCGCGAGGTGTGTGTTAGCGGGGGGGGGGGGGGGCGGAAGGGGGGATGGAAGCGCGGGGTCGGAAAGCCGAAATTACCAAAATGCGAAAAGGTTTGCATTTTACCCCGGCCTCTCTATGTACCCAAATTTATAGTCGTTGATGTTTCAATAATGAAGCGCTTATTAATTATTCGGGATATATCTATTTTCGAGGCTGTGTATATTCCGCTCGGCGCGCATCTGCAGCGTTAATTATTGACTTCCAATAATCAGATAAGAGGCGGGCACACGTTGACCGCGAGCAGCGCGGAGACTTGGCTCAGGAATTGCATGACGCGCGTTCACTCGCGACGAGATATACGTAATATCGCAGATAGCGACCATGAAGTACCATTTACATCGCGACGTTGACCGTCCTTGAGGGGGCCCGGGCCATTATAACCGTACGTTTGGGGTGTACGGATAGCCGACAGACAACGCGAGCGCGTAAACCTCGTTAATTAAGGACAGGTCGATTGAATTTGCCGGCCGACAAGAGGAAACGTACGCGAAGTTGGCGCCAGGGGGAGCGTCGAAAGCTCCGCGGACGATCGGTGGACAGATGTCGCGACTCGTTACCCGCCACTCTCTCGCCAGTTTAGCAAATTCGAATTAGCTCGACTCCGGCGAGATCGCTGGGGATGCCTCTGCGTCCCCCTCCTCGCATTCCCTAATGAGTGAGAGTGGAAGACAGAGAGGAACAACATTAATCGGGACTTCTCGGTGACGTGACAAAAGCGAAGGAAATTTGCATGGAGCGCGCGGTGTAGTCGTCTAGTCGAAGCGCGGCCGACAAGCAACAGAAGTTGTCAGACAAGGGAAACGTCAACAACCTTGATTCCATTCTATATTGCCGACTAGTCGTTCCACGCGTCAGTGGCGACGATCGTCGAAGCGCTGACGAGGCGAATCGAGAAAGGTGATTTGTTTGTCCAAATTGATTCGGCCGAAATTGACTGCTTAATGAATGGATTAACAAATATTTTAGTTACTTAAGTGGATAGAAGTAGAACAACCGTTTTAGTTACTAGAAGAAAATTAGATTCGATCAACGGATGATCGAGGCGAGTAAAAATTTGCACATATCGTGATTTGGACATTTTCAGCTGTTCCCGTTACATTTGCCAGTTACATTAGACTAACGATTCGTCTCTCATTCTACCGCGGAAAAATAGACGTTGTCAGTCAAAAGAAACGTCAACATCTTAGATTCCGTTCTATATTGGCGACTTGTCGTTCCACGCGTCAGTGGCGACGAGCGTCGAGGTGCTGACGAGGCGATGGACTGCCTTGTAAATGGTTTAATAAACATTTTGGCTACATAAGTGGGTATTAGAACAACAAACAATTTAGTTACTTGAAGATCACTCGATTCGGCTGATCAACGAATGATCGAGGCGAGTAAAAATTTGCACATATCGAGATCTGGAAATTCTACACCTCTCCCCAGGTTTTATATTCACCAGTTAAACCAGACGAACGATTCGTCTCTCGTTCTGCCGTGGAAAAACAGCGATCGCTTCGCCTCGGCAACCGCAGAGCGTTCATTTACGCTGGCTCGCTCACCCGACCTCAAAGGAACCCGAGAGCGCTCGGCTGCCGAACCACCGAGAAGGTATACACATAGCGCCGTTATATATAACTATAGTCAGCTTATCCGCACTCACCGCGAGAGTGGCTAAGGTACGTCCCGCGCGGGCCATGCGGTTTGATTTATAGATGCCGGGGAAAGTCGAGGCTATCACGTTTTCGATGGGCGGATTCTCCGATAATGGCCAAGGATCTACATGATCCTGGGTACCACTCGGGAATACGAATCCCGGACATTATACGTTAGTGCGGGGGCTCCCGCAGCCATTCAGGGTGCCCCGTGTACCGATGTCACACGCGTCGGTTACCCAAAGAGATTGGTTGGTTCCGCTAAATCCCGCTAATACGAATTCTTATATTAATGTTTAGCAGCGGAGAATGAAAATCCTTTGCTTTGTCTTAAGATAAATTTGTGAAGAAAAAAAAATCCAAAATTGTTATAAAAATATAAAAATGGAATATATCGCGTAAAAGATAATTGAATCGTTAAAATAAAGTGTGTACATATATTCCGGTACATATATTCCGGTATTCAGTCTTTTTCAGTTTTTTTGCGCTCGGTCAACGAGTATGTTGCGCTCACGGATTTGATGTGATTTTAAGTGAATTGATTGTATGACAGTATGATTGTTATGTATATTCTGCCATTATTTATTTTTATGTATGTTTATGTCCCATTTTATATATATATTTATGCGGCCTTATCTTTTGCCATCGTTGCTTTTCTATGTATTTTCAAGGGCATGTCCCGTCCACTGTGTAATAAATAAATAAATAAATAAAAATAAAAATTATCCCAAACCCAAAAACCTGATTTTTCTCGTGGTCTTTCGAAGCCGAATTGAAACGCCGACGCGGTGGCGAACTCACGATAGCTAAGCGCGGGGTCCCGGCAGTATATCTTCCCGGTCCAAATCTCCCGAAGTGATAACCTCAGGCTGAAACGATTATCCGCGCGAAAGCTTGCAATTAGGGAAGCCCCGAGTGTTCCCGGGGTAATCTCGTTAAACGTAGGTCTTGCTCGTTGCTTCATCCTTCGGCACACAGGCAAAATGTTTCCCGCACTGGTGCGCGAGGCTTCTCACCACGCGGGCGCCGCCGCGGTGGGACGTATAAACGGCGCGATGGGCCGCCTCGCGCTGCACGCGTGTGCGGCGCTTCGAGAGATAGCGTGCGCTTTAAATCAAACGATGAGCGGCAAGTGCGAGGCCATAGTAATTACGCGGAGGGGCGTAATTGAGGGGCATGCGATGCGGCCGCGTGCGGCGGCGGCAGCGCCTCGCGGCCGGACAATGATAAAGGACGCGTGCGATATACCAGATCGCGCGGTGATATAAAGTGCGCGCCACGCGTGGAACGACGTTACGCGCTCCGGGAGTCGTCCGTGAAAGCATCGCCCTCGTGTTCCTTTTTCCCAGCGTCACAGACGACTCCCATTAAAACGACCACATAACTCAGAAGCAGACGGCGGCTCGAGCGAACACGTAAAGCTCATCGTGGAGCGCAAAAAACACGTCACCGGATCGATTTTAGAAGCCAATTTGATTGAAAGGCTGAGGGAAGGAAAAATTGTCGGCTTTGAGGCGTTTTGCGTAAAGTGCCAATGCGGCGACTTATTTGTCGAGGCTGACACGGAGTAACTGCAGGAGATCGGGGTGGGATGAAACACTTTTTGCACGCTTAAAAAAAATGTGCGCTAATGATTCGTCGTACAAAATAAAATTCACATTGAAATGCCGACCAACGATCGATTTTTTTTTGTGTTACAACTAACCCCGGATTTCCTCGCCGCTGCTTCAAAATTCAACGAAAATTATAAAAATATCGCAAATCGATCATCTGTCGTTGTGATATTTGTACGTCATTCCTGGACGTTCTGGAGAATTTTCAACATTCTACCGAGATGAAAATCTCGAAAAACATGGTTTAACGAAAACAAAGCTTCCTTCACGGGGAACCAAGAGAAATATCGACTGCACGTATTTCGCGCAATCAAAAACTTCGAGATTTCACATTTATATCCAGTTGCGCGCCGCGGTCTCGGATGCCGCCAGGGTCTCGAGGTTCTTGCGAGCGTAAAAACTTATATACGCGATGAATCTTGCGGGTTCGCAGCCGCGGCCAAGTGCGCGCGCGCGGGGGGCTCCGGACTCGCCCGAGTTATTACGTCTCTTCATCGCGGTAATGCGTCTACGTGAATCGAATTGCCCGGGTTACTTTCGTCCCCGGGCCGAGGCCGGCCCCGGCCGTTTCTACGTTTCTGACACACGAGAGAAAGATTTCATCCGTCCGTCCGTCCTTCCTGGTTCCTTCGACCGTTTGACCGGCACCGAGGGCGGCGAAAACCCGGCCACGTCGCAACTGGATAGTCCGGAATAACCATCTCCTGTCGAAGGGTGGATGCGAGGGGGGGGGGGGCGGAAAAAGCGCGTCGATCTTCCTCGGGACCGCAACCCGCACGGTACAGTCGCCTCCTTGCGAAGTGACGCCGAGAATTTTAAGCGATCCGCAAGCGAGAGAAAGAGAGAAACGAGAGAAAGCGTCGCTCGCTGCACTCGCGAGAGACGCGCCGCGCGCTCGCGTGTCCACACCATTCGTTCTCTCTCGCGTCGCCCGAGATAAATTTCGCCGAACTACCGAGGTAACGCCCGTTGGACCCCCTTTTATTGCATTCCCCGGTTACGAGAAGGAGCGCCGGGCGCAGAAACGAGCGGAACGCGCGCGGGCACCGCGGGACAAAGACAGGGGAAAGGATAAAGAGAAAATAAAAGTTATCGACCTGAAGACACCGGCGACGGAGAGGGAGAGAGTAACTTATCGAAGATACGTGCGAATGCCAACTTGGAGTCGCTACGTTTACGTAGCTTGCCCTAAATTGTATGCCGTTTGAATTGCATCGAGGAAATTTGTAAGAAATAAATGAATGAGTAAGTAATTGTAATAGTTTTACATTTGTTTGTTTTTGTGTATGTGTGTAGGCTTGTTTTTAAGTGTGTATAAATGACTTTAAAACCAACAAAAAATTATTTTTCGGAAAAAAGTCATTCCATGAGCTACAAATCCGGCCCGGGGAATTATAGCTCATGGAATGACTTTAAAAAAAAAAAAATATATTTTTCGGAAAAAAGTCATTCCATGAGCTAAAAATCCGGCCCCTGGGAATTTTAGCTCATGGAATGACTTTAAAACAAAACAAAAAATTATTTTTCGGAAAAAAGTCATTCCATGAGCTAAAAATCCGGCCCCTGGGAATTTTAGCTCATGGAATGACTTTAAAACAAAAAAAAATTATTTTTCGGAAAAAAGTCATTCCATGAGCTAAAAATCCGGCCATTTGGAATTTTAGCTCATGGAATGACTTAAAAAAAAAAAAAAATTATTTTTCGAAAAAAAGTCATTGCATGAGCTAAAAATCCGGCCCCTTGGAATTTTAGCTCATGGAATGACTTTAAAAAAAAAAAAAAATTATTTTTCGGAAAAAAGTCATTCCATGAGCTAAAATTCTCAGGGGCCGGATTTTTAGCTCATGGAATGACTTTTTTCCGAAAAATAATTTTTTTTTGTTTTAAAGTCATTCCATGAGCTAAAATTCCCAGGGGCCGGATTTTTAGCTCATGGAATGACTTTTTTCCGAAAAATATTTTTTTTTTTTTTTTAAGTCATTCCATGAGCTAAAATTCCCCGGGGCCGGATTTTTAGCTCATGGAATGACTTTTTTCCGAAAAATAATTTTTTTTTTTTTAAAGTCATTCCATGAGCTAAAATTCCCCGGGGCCGGATTTTTAGCTCATGGAATGACTTTTTTCCGAAAAATAATTTTTTTTTTTTTTTAAGTCATTCCATGAGCTAAAATTCCCCGGGGCCGGATTTTTAGCTCATGGAATGACTTTTTTCCGAAAAATAATTTTTTTTTTTTTTAAAGTCATTCCATCAGCTAAAATTCCCCGGGCCGGATTTTTAGCTCATGGAATGACTTTTTTCCGAAAAATAATTTTTTTTTTTTTTAAAGTCATTCCATGAGCTAAAATTCCCCGGGCCGGATTTTTAGCTCATGGAATGACTTTTTTCCGAAAAATAATTTTTTTTTTGTTTTAAAGTCATTCCATGAGCTAAAATTCCCAGGGGCCGGATTTTTAGCTCATGGAATGACTTTTTTCCGAAAAATATATATATATATTTTTTTAAGTCATTCCATGAGCTAAAATTCCCAGGGGCCGGATTTTTAGCTCATGGAATGACTTTTTTCCGAAAAATAATTTTTTTTTTTTTTTAAGTCATTCCATGAGCTAAAATTCCCCGGGGCCGGATTTTTAGCTCATGGAATGACTTTTTTCCGAAAAATAATTTTTTTTTTTTTTAAAGTCATTCCATGAGCTAAAATTCCCCGGGCCGGATTTTTAGCTCATGGAATGACTTTTTTCCGAGAAATAATTTTTTTTTTGTTTTAAAGTCATTCCATGAGCTAAAATTCCCAGGGGCCGGATTTTTAGCTCATGGAATGACTTTTTTCCGAAAAATATATATATATTTTTTTTTAAGTCATTCCATGAGCTAAAATTCCCAGGGGCCGGATTTTTAGCTCATGGAATGACTTTTTTCCGAAAAATAATTTTTTTTTTTTTTTTAAGTCATTCCATGAGCTAAAATTCCCCGGGGCCGGATTTTTAGCTCATGGAATGACTTTTTTCCGAAAAATAATTTTTTGTTTGTTTTAAAGTCATTCCATGAGCTAAAATTCCCAGGGGCCGGATTTTTAGCTCATGGAATGACTTTTTTCCGAAAAATAATTTTTTTTTTTTTTTTTAAGTCATTCCATGAGCTAAAATTCCCCGGGGCCGGATTTTTAGCTCATGGAATGACTTTTTTCCGAAAAATAATTTTTTTTTTTTTTTTAAGTCATTCCATGAGCTAAAATTCCCCGGGCCGGATTTTTAGCTCATGGAATGACTTTTTTCCGAAAAATAATTTTTTTTTTGTTTTAAAGTCATTCCATGAGCTAAAATTCCCAGGGGCCGGATTTTTAGCTCATGGAATGACTTTTTTCCGAAAAATAATTTTTTTTTTTTTTTAAAGTCATTCCATGGGCTAAAATTCCCCGGGGCCGGATTTTTAGCTCATGGAATGACTTTAAAAAAAAAAATAATAATTTTTCGGAAAAAAGTCATTCCATGAGCTAAAAATCCGGCCCCGGGGAATTTTAGCCCATGGAATGACTTAAAAAAAAAAAAAAAATTATTTTTCGGAAAAAAGTCATTCCATGAGCTAAAAATCCGGCCCCTGGGAATTTTAGCTCATGGAATGACTTAAAAAAAAAAAAAAAATTATTTTTCGGAAAAAAGTCATTCCATGAGCTAAAAATCCGGCCCCGGGGAATTTTAGCTCCTGGAATGACTTTAAAAAAAAAAAAAATTATTTTTCGGAAAAAAGTCATTCCATGAGCTAAAAATCCGGCCCCTGGGAATTTTAGCTCATGGAATGACTTAAAAAAAAAATATATATATTTTTCGGAAAAAAGTCATTCCATGAGCTAAAAATCCGGCCCGGGGAATTTTAGCTCATGGAATGACTTAAAAAAAAAAAAATATATATTTTTCGGAAAAAAGTCATTCCATGAGCTAAAAATCCTGCCCCTGGGAATTTTAGCTCATGGAATGACTTTAAAACAAAAAAAAAATTATTTTTCGGAAAAAAGTCATTCCATGAGCTAAAAATCCGGCCCCTGGGAATTTTAGCTCATGGAATGACTTTAAAAAAAAAAAAAAAATTATTTTTCGGAAAAAAGTCATTCCATGAGCTAAAAATCCGGCCCCTGGGAATTTTAGCTCATGGAATGACTTTAAAACAAAAAAAAATTATTTTTCGGAAAAAAGTCATTCCATGAGCTAAAAATCCGGCCCGGGGAATTTTAGCTCATGGAATGACTTTAAAAAAAAAAAAAATTATTTTTCGGAAAAAAGTCATTCCATGAGCTAAAAATCCGGCCCCGGGGAATTTTAGCTCATGGAATGACTTAAAAAAAAAAAATAATAATTTTTCGGAAAAAAGTCATTCCATGAGCTAAAAATCCGGCCCCGGGGAATTTTAGCCCATGGAATGACTTTAAAAAAAAAAAAAAATTATTTTTCGGAAAAAAGTCATTCCATGAGCTAAAAATCCGGCCCCTGGGAATTTTAGCTCATGGAATGACTTAAAAAAAAAAAAAAAATTATTTTTCGGAAAAAAGTCATTCCATGAGCTAAAAATCCGGCACCTGGGAATTTTAGCTCATGGAATGACTTAAAAAAAAAAAAAAAATTATTTTTCGGAAAAAAGTCATTCCATGAGCTAAAAATCCGGCCCCGGGGAATTTTAGCTCATGGAATGACTTTAAAAAAAAAAAAAATTATTTTTCGGAAAAAAGTCATTCCATGAGCTAAAAATCCGGCCCCGGGGAATTTTAGCTCATGGAATGACTTAAAAAAAAAAAAAAAATTATTTTTCGGAAAAAAGTCATTCCATGAGCTAAAAATCCGGCCCCTGGGAATTTTAGCTCATGGAATGACTTTAAAAAAAAAAAAAAATTATTTTTCGGAAAAAAGTCATTCCATGAGCTAAAAATCCGGCCCCTGGGAATTTTAGCTCATGGAATGACTTAAAAAAAAATATATATATATTTTTCGGAAAAAAGTCATTCCATGAGCTAAAAATCCGGCCCGGGGAATTTTAGCTCATGGAATGACTTTAAAAAAAAAATATATATATTTTTCGGAAAAAAGTCATTCCATGAGCTAAAAATCCGGCCCCGGGGAATTTTAGCTCATGGAATGACTTTAAAAAAAAAAAAAATTATTTTTCGGAAAAAAGTCATTCCATGAGCTAAAAATCCTGCCCCTGGGAATTTTAGCTCATGGAATGACTTTAAAACAAAAAAAAAATTATTTTTCGGAAAAAAGTCATTCCATGAGCTAAAAATCCGGCCCCTGGGAATTTTAGCTCATGGAATGACTTTAAAAAAAAAAAAAAAATTATTTTTCGGAAAAAAGTCATTCCATGAGCTAAAAATCCGGCCCCTGGGAATTTTAGCTCATGGAATGACTTTAAAACAAAAAAAAATTATTTTTCGGAAAAAAGTCATTCCATGAGCTAAAAATCCGGCCCGGGGAATTTTAGCTCATGGAATGACTTTAAAAAAAAAAAAAAATTATTTTTCGGAAAAAAGTCATTCCATGAGCTAAAAATCCGGCCCCGGGGAATTTTAGCTCATGGAATGACTTTAAAAAAAAAAAAAAAAAATTTTCGGAAAAAAGTCATTCCATGAGCTAAAAACCCGGCCCCGGGGAATTTTAGCCCATGGAATGACTTTAAAAAAAAAAAAAATTATTTTTCGGAAAAAAGTCATTCCATGAGCTAAAAATCCGGCCCCTGGGAATTTTAGCTCATGGAATGACTTAAAAAAAAAAAAAAAATTATTTTTCGGAAAAAAGTCATTCCATGAGCTAAAAATCCGGCCCCTGGGAATTTTAGCTCATGGAATGACTTAAAAAAAAAAAAAAAATTATTTTTCGGAAAAAAGTCATTCCATGAGCTAAAAATCCGGCCCCGGGGAATTTTAGCTCATGGAATGACTTTAAAAAAAAAAAAAATTATTTTTCGGAAAAAAGTCATTCCATGAGCTAAAAATCCGGCCCCGGGGAATTTTAGCTCATGGAATGACTTAAAAAAAAAAAAAAAAATTATTTTTCGGAAAAAAGTCATTCCATGAGCTAAAAATCCGGCCCCTGGGAATTTTAGCTCATGGAATGACTTAAAAAAAAATATATATATATTTTTCGGAAAAAAGTCATTCCATGAGCTAAAAATCCGGCCCGGGGAATTTTAGCTCATGGAATGACTTTAAAAAAAAAATATATATATTTTTCGGAAAAAAGTCATTCCATGAGCTAAAAATCCGGCCCCGGGGAATTTTAGCTCATGGAATGACTTTAAAAAAAAAAAAAAAATTATTTTTCGGAAAAAAGTCATTCCATGAGCTAAAAATCCTGCCCCTGGGAATTTTAGCTCATGGAATGACTTTAAAAAAAAAAAAAATTATTTTTCGGAAAAAAGTCATTCCATGAGCTAAAAATCCGGCCCCGGGGAATTTTAGCTCATGGAATGACTTTAAAAAAAAAAAAAAAATTATTTTTCGGAAAAAAGTCATTCCATGAGCTAAAAATCCGGCCCCTGGGAATTTTAGCTCATGGAATGACTTTAAAACAAAAAAAAAATTATTTTTCGGAAAAAAGTCATTCCATGAGCTAAAAATCCGGCCCGGGGAATTTTAGCTCATGGAATGACTTTTTTCCGAAAAATAATTTTTTTTTTTTTTAAAGTCATTCCATGAGCTATAATTCCCCGGGGCCGGATTTTTAGCTCATGGAATGACTTTTTTCCGAAAAATAATTTTTTTTTTGTTTTAAAGTCATTCCATGAGCTAAAATTCCCCGGGGCCGGATTTTTAGCTCATGGAATGACTTTTTTCCGAAAAATAATTTTTTTTTTTTTTTTAAGTCATTCCATGAGCTAAAATTCCCAGGGGCCGGATTTTTAGCTCATGGAATGACTTTTTTCCGAAAAATAATTTTTTTTTTTTTTAAAGTCATTCCATGAGCTAAAATTCCCCGGGGCCGGATTTTTAGCTCATGGAATGACTTTTTTCCGAAAAATAATTTTTTTTTTTTTTTAAGTCATTCCATGAGCTAAAATTCCCCGGGGCCGGATTTTTAGCTCATGGAATGACTTTTTTCCGAAAAATAATTTTTTTTTTTTTAAAGTCATTCCATGAGCTAAAATTCCCCGGGGCCGGATTTTTAGCTCATGGAATGACTTTTTTCCGAAAAATAATTTTTTTTTTTTTTTTAAGTCATTCCATGAGCTAAAATTCCCAGGGGCCGGATTTTTAGCTCATGGAATGACTTTTTTCCGAAAAATAATTTTTTTTTTTTTTTTAAGTCATTCCATGAGCTAAAATTCCCAGGGGCCGGATTTTTAGCTCATGGAATGACTTTTTTCCGAAAAATAATTTTTTTTTTTTTTTAAAGTCATTCCATGGGCTAAAATTCCCCGGGGCCGGATTTTTAGCTCATGGAATGACTTTTTTCCGAAAAATTATTTTTTTTTTTTTTAAAGTCATTCCATGAGCTAAAATTCCCCGGGGCCGGATTTTTAGCTCATGGAATGACTTTTTTCCGAAAAATAATTTTTTTTTTTTTTTAAAGTCATTCCATGAGCTAAAATTCCCCGGGCCGGATTTTTAGCTCATGGAATGACTTTTTTCCGAAAAATAATTTTTTTTTGTTTTAAAGTCATTCCATGAGCTAAAATTCCCAGGGGCCGGATTTTTAGCTCATGGAATGACTTTTTTCCGAAAAATAATTTTTTTTTTTTTTTTAAAGTCATTCCATGAGCTAAAATTCCCAGGGGCCGGATTTTTAGCTCATGGAATGACTTTTTTCCGAAAAATAATTTTTTTTTTTTTTTAAAGTCATTCCATGAGCTAAAATTCCCCGGGCCGGATTTTTAGCTCATGGAATGACTTTTTTCCGAAAAATAATTTTTTTTTTGTTTTAAAGTCATTCCATGAGCTAAAATTCCCAGGGGCCGGATTTTTAGCTCATGGAATGACTTTATTCCGAAAAATAATTTTTTTTTTTTTTTAAGTCATTCCATGAGCTAAAATTCCCCGGGCCGGATTTTTAGCTCATGGAATGACTTTTTTCCGAAAAATAATTTTTTTTTTTTTTTAAAGTCATTCCATGAGCTAAAATTCCCAGGGGCCGGATTTTTAGCTCATGGAATGACTTTTTTCCGAAAAAAATTTTTTTTTTTTTTTTTTAAGTCATTCCATGAGCTAAAATTCCCCGGGGCCGGATTTTTAGCTCATGGAATGACTTTTTTCCGAAAAATAATTTTTTTTTTGTTTTAAAGTCATTCCATGAGCTAAAAATCCGGCCCCTGGGAATTTTAGCTCATGGAATGACTTTAAAAAAAAAAAAAATTATTTTTCGGAAAAAAGTCATTCCATGAGCTAAAAATCCGGCCCCTGGGAATTTTAGCTCATGGAATGACTTAAAAAAAAAAAAAAAATTATTTTTCGGAATAAAGTCATTCCATGAGCTAAAAATCCGGCCCCTGGGAATTTTAGCTCATGGAATGACTTTTTTCCGAAAAATAATTTTTTTTTTTTTTAAAGTCATTCCAGGAGCTAAAATTCCCCGGGGCCGGATTTTTAGCTCATGGAATGACTTTTTTCCGAAAAATAATTTTTTTTTTTTTTTTAAGTCATTCCATGAGCTAAAATTCCCAGGGGCCGGATTTTTAGCTCATGGAATGACTTTTTTCCGAAAAATAATTTTTTTTTTTTTTTTAAGTCATTCCATGGGCTAAAATTCCCCGGGGCCGGATTTTTAGCTCATGGAATGACTTTTTTCCGAAAAATTATTATTTTTTTTTTTAAAGTCATTCCATGAGCTAAAAATCCGGCCCCGGGGAATTTTAACTCATGGAATGACTTTAAAAAAAAAAAAAAATTATTTTTCGGAAAAAAGTCATTCCATGAGCTAAAAATCCGGCCCCGGGGAATTTTAGCTCATGGAATGACTTTAAAAAAAAAAAAAATTATTTTTCGGAAAAAAGTCATTCCATGAGCTAAAAATCCGGCCCCGGGGAATTTTAGCCCATGGAATGACTTTAAAAAAAAAAAAAAATTATTTTTCGGAAAAAAGTCATTCCATGAGCTAAAAATCCGGCCCCTGGGAATTTTAGCTCATGGAATGACTTTAAAACAAAAAAAAAATTATTTTTCGGAAAAAAGTCATTCCATGAGCTAAAAATCCGGCCCCTGGGAATTTTAGCTCATGGAATGACTTTAAAAAAAAAAAAAAAATTATTTTTCGGAAAAAAGTCATTCCATGAGCTAAAAATCCGGCCCCTGGGAATTTTAGCTCATGGAATGACTTTAAAACAAAAAAAAATTATTTTTCGGAAAAAAGTCATTCCATGAGCTAAAAATCCGGCCCGGGGAATTTTAGCTCATGGAATGACTTTAAAAAAAAAAAAAAATTATTTTTCGGAAAAAAGTCATTCCATGAGCTAAAAATCCGGCCCCGGGGAATTTTAGCTCATGGAATGACTTTAAAAAAAAAAAAAAAAATTTTTCGGAAAAAAGTCATTCCATGAGCTAAAAATCCGGCCCCGGGGAATTTTAGCCCATGGAATGACTTTAAAAAAAAAAAAAAAATATTTTTCGGAAAAAAGTCATTCCATGAGCTAAAAATCCGGCCCCTGGGAATTTTAGCTCATGGAATGACTTAAAAAAAAAAAAAAAATTATTTTTCGGAAAAAAGTCATTCCATGAGCTAAAAATCCGGCCCCTGGGAATTTTAGCTCATGGAATGACTTAAAAAAAAAAAAAAAATTATTTTTCGGAAAAAAGTCATTCCATGAGCTAAAAATCCGGCCCCGGGGAATTTTAGCTCATGGAATGACTTTAAAAAAAAAAAAAATTATTTTTCGGAAAAAAGTCATTCCATGAGCTAAAAATCCGGCCCCGGGGAATTTTAGCTCATGGAATGACTTAAAAAAAAAAAAAAAAATTATTTTTCGGAAAAAAGTCATTCCATGAGCTAAAAATCCGGCCCCTGGGAATTTTAGCTCATGGAATGACTTTAAAAAAAAAAAAAAATTATTTTTCGGAAAAAAGTCATTCCATGAGCTAAAAATCCGGCCCCTGGGAATTTTAGCTCATGGAATGACTTAAAAAAAAATATATATATATTTTTCGGAAAAAAGTCATTCCATGAGCTAAAAATCCGGCCCGGGGAATTTTAGCTCATGGAATGACTTTAAAAAAAAAATATATATATTTTTCGGAAAAAAGTCATTCCATGAGCTAAAAATCCGGCCCCGGGGAATTTTAGCTCATGGAATGACTTTAAAAAAAAAAAAAAAAATTATTTTTCGGAAAAAAGTCATTCCATGAGCTAAAAATCCTGCCCCTGGGAATTTTAGCTCATGGAATGACTTTAAAAAAAAAAAAAATTATTTTTCGGAAAAAAGTCATTCCATGAGCTAAAAATCCGGCCCCGGGGAATTTTAGCTCATGGAATGACTTTAAAAAAAAAAAAAAAATTATTTTTCGGAAAAAAGTCATTCCATGAGCTAAAAATCCGGCCCCTGGGAATTTTAGCTCATGGAATGACTTTAAAACAAAAAAAAAATTATTTTTCGGAAAAAAGTCATTCCATGAGCTAAAAATCCGGCCCGGGGAATTTTAGCTCATGGAATGACTTTTTTCCGAAAAATAATTTTTTTTTTTTTTAAAGTCATTCCATGAGCTATAATTCCCCGGGGCCGGATTTTTAGCTCATGGAATGACTTTTTTCCGAAAAATAATTTTTTTTTTTTTAAGTCATTCCATGAGCTAAAATTCCCAGGGGCCGGATTTTTAGCTCATGGAATGACTTTTTTCCGAAAAATAATTTTTTTTTTTTTAAAGTCATTCCATGAGCTAAAATTCCCAGGGGCCGGATTTTTAGCTCATGGAATGACTTTTTTCCGAAAAATAATTTTTTTTTTTTTTTAAGTCATTCCATGAGCTAAAATTCCCCGGGGCCGGATTTTTAGCTCATGGAATGACTTTTTTCCGAAAAATATATATATATTTTTTTTTAAAGTCATTCCTTGAGCTAAAATTCCCTGGGCCGGATTTTTAGCTCATAGAATGACTTTTTTCCGAAAAATATATATATATATTTTTTTTAAGTCATTCCATGAGCTAAAATTCCCAGGGGCCGGATTTTTAGCTCATGGAATGACTTTTTTCCGAAAAATAATTTTTTTTTTTTTTTAAAGTCATTCCATGAGCTAAAATTCCCCGGGGCCGGATTTTTAGCTCATGGAATGACTTTTTTCCGAAAAATATATTTTTTTTTTTTAGTCATTCCATGAGCTAAAATTCCCAGGGGCCGGATTTTTAGCTCATGGAATGACTTTTTTCCGAAAAATAATTTTTTTTTTTTTTTTTAAGTCATTCCATGAGCTAAAATTCCCCGGGGCCGGATTTTTAGCTCATGGAATGACTTTTTTCCGAAAAATAATTTTTTTTTTTTTTAAAGTCATTCCATGAGCTAAAATTCCCCGGGGCCGGATTTTTAGCTCATGGAATGACTTTTTTCCGAAAAATAATTTTTTTTTTTTTTTTAAGTCATTCCATGAGCTAAAATTCCCAGGGGCCGGATTTTTAGCTCATGGAATGACTTTTTTCCGAAAAATAATTTTTTTTTTTTTTTAAAGTCATTCCATGAGCTAAAATTCCCAGGGGCCGGATTTTTAGCTCATGGAATGACTTTTTTCCGAAAAATAATTTTTTTTTTTTTTTTAAGTCATTCCATGGGCTAAAATTCCCCGGGGCCGGATTTTTAGCTCATGGAATGACTTTTTTCCGAAAAATAATTTTTTTTTTTTTTAAAGTCATTCCATGAGCTAAAATTCCCCGGGGCCGGATTTTTAGCTCATGGAATGACTTTTTTCCGAAAAATAATTTTTTTTTTTTTTAAAGTCATTCCATGAGCTAAAATTCCCCGGGCCGGATTTTTAGCTCATGGAATGACTTTTTTCCGAAAAATAATTTTTTTTTTGTTTTAAAGTCATTCCATGAGCTAAAATTCCCAGGGGCCGGATTTTTAGCTCATGGAATGACTTTATTCCGAAAAATAATTTTTTTTTTTTTTAAGTCATTCCATGAGCTAAAATTCCCAGGGGCCGGATTTTTAGCTCATGGAATGACTTTTTTCCGAAAAATAATTTTTTTTTTTTTTTTAAGTCATTCCATGAGCTAAAATTCCCCGGGGCCGGATTTTTAGCTCATGGAATGACTTTTTTCCGAAAAATAATTTTTTTTTTTTTTAAAGTCATTCCATGAGCTAAAATTCCCCGGGGCCGGATTTTTAGCTCATGGAATGACTTTTTTCCGAAAAATAATTTTTTTTTTTTTTTAAAGTCATTCCATGAGCTAAAATTCCCCGGGCCGGATTTTTAGCTCATGGAATGACTTTTTT
Source organism: Pimpla rufipes (assembly GCA_963932165.1). Classification (NCBI taxonomy): domain Eukaryota; kingdom Metazoa; phylum Arthropoda; class Insecta; order Hymenoptera; family Ichneumonidae; genus Pimpla; species Pimpla rufipes. The sequence goes on from OZ010635.1 coordinate 18,511,853, forward strand.
CCGAAAAATAATTTTTTTTTTGTTTTAAAGTCATTCCATGAGCTAAAATTCCCAGGGGCCGGATTTTTAGCTCATGGAATGACTTTATTCCGAAAAATAATTTTTTTTTTTTTTTAAGTCATTCCATGAGCTAAAATTCCCAGGGGCCGGATTTTTAGCTCATGGAATGACTTTTTTCCGAAAAATAATTTTTTTTTTTTTTTAAAGTCATTCCATGAGCTAAAATTCCCAGGGGCCGGATTTTTAGCTCATGGAATGACTTTTTTCCGAAAAAATTTTTTTTTTTTTTTTTTTAAGTCATTCCATGAGCTAAAATTCCCCGGGGCCGGATTTTTAGCTCATGGAATGACTTTTTTCCGAAAAATAATTTTTTTTTTGTTTTAAAGTCATTCCATGAGCTAAAAATCCGGCCCCTGGGAATTTTAGCTCATGGAATGACTTTAAAAAAAAAAAAAATTATTTTTCGGAAAAAAGTCATTCCATGAGCTAAAAATCCGGCCCCTGGGAATTTTAGCTCATGGAATGACTTAAAAAAAAAAAAAAATTATTTTTCGGAATAAAGTCATTCCATGAGCTAAAAATCCGGCCCCTGGGAATTTTAGCTCATGGAATGACTTTTTTCCGAAAAATAATTTTTTTTTTTTTTAAAGTCATTCCATGAGCTAAAATTCCCCGGGGCCGGATTTTTAGCTCATGGAATGACTTTTTTCCGAAAAATAATTTTTTTTTTTTTTTAAAGTCATTCCATGAGTTAAAATTCCCCGGGGCCGGATTTTTAGCTCATGGAATGACTTTTTTCCGAAAAAAAATTTTTTTTTTTTTTTAAGTCATTCCATGAGCTAAAATTCCCAGGGGCCGGATTTTTAGCTCATGGAATGACTTTTTTCCGAAAAATAATTTTTTTTTTGTTTTAAAGTCATTCCATGAGCTAAAATTCCCAGGGGCCGGATTTTTAGCTCATGGAATGACTTTATTCCGAAAAATAATTTTTTTTTTTTTTTAAGTCATTCCATGAGCTAAAATTCCCAGGGGCCGGATTTTTAGCTCATGGAATGACTTTTTTCCGAAAAATAATTTTTTTTTTTTTTTAAAGTCATTCCATGAGCTAAAATTCCCCGGGGCCGGATTTTTAGCTCATGGAATGACTTTTTTCCGAAAATTAATTTTTTTTTTGTTTTAAAGTCATTCCATGAGCTAAAATTCCCAGGGGCCGGATTTTTAGCTCATGGAATGACTTTTTTCCGAAAAAATTTTTTTTTTTTTTTTTAAGTCATTCCATGAGCTAAAATTCCCCGGGGCCGGATTTTTAGCTCATGGAATGACTTTTTTCCGAAAAATAATTTTTTTTTTGTTTTAAAGTCATTCCATGAGCTAAAAATCCGGCCCCTGGGAATTTTAGCTCATGGAATGACTTTAAAAAAAAAAAAAATTATTTTTCGGAAAAAAGTCATTCCATGAGCTAAAAATCCGGCCCCTGGGAATTTTAGCTCATGGAATGACTTAAAAAAAAAAAAAAAAATTATTTTTCGGAATAAAGTCATTCCATGAGCTAAAAATCCGGCCCCTGGGAATTTTAGCTCATGGAATGACTTTTTTCCGAAAAATAATTTTTTTTTTTTTTAAAGTCATTCCATGAGCTAAAATTCCCCGGGGCCGGATTTTTAGCTCATGGAATGACTTTTTTCCGAAAAATAATTTTTTTTTTTTTTTAAAGTCATTCCATGAGTTAAAATTCCCCGGGGCCGGATTTTTAGCTCATGGAATGACTTTTTTCCGAAAAATAATTTTTTTTTTTTTTAAAGTCATTCCATGAGCTAAAATTCCCAGGGGCCGGATTTTTAGCTCATGGAATGACTTTTTTCCGAAAAATATTTTTTTTTTTGTTTTAAAGTCATTCCATGAGCTAAAATTCCCAGGGGCCGGATTTTTAGCTCATGGAATGACTTTTTTCCGAAATTTTTTTTTTTTTTTTTTTTTAAGTCATTCCATGAGCTAAAATTCCCCGGGGCCGGATTTTTAGCTCATGGAATGACTTTTTTCCGAAAAATAATTTTTTTTTTGTTTTAAAGTCATTCCATGAGCTAAAAATCCGGCCCCTGGGAATTTTAGCTCATGGAATGACTTTAAAAAAAAAAAAAATTATTTTTCGGAAAAAAGTCATTCCATGAGCTAAAAATCCGGCCCCTGGGAATTTTAGCTCATGGAATGACTTAAAAAAAAAAAAAAAAATTATTTTTCGGTATAAAGTCATTCCATGAGCTAAAAATCCGGCCCCTGGGAATTTTAGCTCATGGAATGACTTTTTTCCGAAAAATATTTTTTTTTTTTTTTAAAGTCATTCCATGAGCTAAAATTCCCCGGGGCCGGATTTTTAGCTCATGGAATGACTTTTTTCCGAAAAATAATTTTTTTTTTTTTTTAAAGTCATTCCATGAGTTAAAATTCCCCGGGGCCGGATTTTTAGCTCATGGAATGACTTTTTTCCGAAAAATAATTTTTTTTTTTTTTAAAGTCATTCCATGAGCTAAAATTCCCAGGGGCCGGATTTTTAGCTCATGGAATGACTTTTTTCCGAAAAATAATTTTTTTTTTTTTTTTAAGTCATTCCATGACCTAAAATTCCCAGGGGCCGGATTTTTAGCTCATGGAATGACTTTTTTCCGAAAAATAATTTTTTTTTTTTTAAGTCATTCCATGAGCTAAAATTCCCAGGGGCCGGATTTTTAGCTCATGGAATGACTTTTTTCCGAAAAATAATTTTTTTTTTTTTTAAGTCATTCCATGAGCTAAAATTCCCAGGGGCCGGATTTTTAGCTCATGGAATGACTTTTTTCCGAAAAATAATTTTTTTTTTTTTTTTAAGTCATTCCATGAGCTAAAATTCCCCGGGCCGGATTTTTTAGCTCATGGAATGACTATTTAAAAAAAAATTATTTTTCCGAAAAAAGTCATTCCATGAGCTAAAAAATCCGGACCCCGGAATTTTAGCTCATGGAATGACTTTTTTCGGAAAAATAATTTTTTTTTTTCAAATAGTCATTCCATGATTATAAATATATAAATATATAATCATGGAATGAATGAGAATAAATAAAGATAAAATCGTAATTCCAAACTTGGGAGGGGACGAGACGTTTAAATAATTTTTCACGATTTTTAAGGCGTTTTCACGATGTTTCAAGGTGTTTCAAGACGCGAACTCGAAGCGTGTATAGGAACGAAAATTCAGGAACGAGAGGCAATGTTCGTTTGATACCTTCGAATATCAGAAATTAGAACTCGCCATCGCAGACGCATTAGGACAAAAACGGCAGTGAGAGAGCCCAGGAAGTACAGAAAAAGCGCCGTAGCTCAGGAAATGGTGCGTTTTAGCAGAAGCGCCGCATCGTCACTGCGGTCGCGTCGTCACGCCTTCGCGTAATTAAACTTTTCCGAAGCCCCGCGGTCCTCGGCGACGTTCCCGTCGAGACGCACAGATCGCTCGTAGTACCCTCGGGCGTCCATTTCCTTCGACCGAGGGACACGTGAGAGGATCTCACTGAACGCGTACCAACGCGAATCGTTTCTCCGTTTCAGCGAGGGGAAAAGTGCGCGAGACGCACAGAGAGAAACTCGTGTTTTTCTTGCGCGAATAGGCAACGAGCACTTTTCAATTTCGCCCGGTCGCTCGGCTGCTCCCGACTCGCTCCCGGCGCGACTCGCTGTTATCGCTCGCGCGACGCGAACCTCCCGGCGTCGCCGCGCCACTTGAGCGGCGAAACTGCTCGCCGTAAATTTTTATAGTAATGCACACGCGCGGAGAGACTAGCGGGACTAGCGAGACTAGCGCGACTATCGCGCGCGTCTCTCCTTCCCGTCGCTGCGCCGAATGATATCGCGGCGAAATTCGCTTCCCTCTTCTATCTCGATGCTCGGTCTCCTCGGCCGCCGCCTAAACCAACATTCGCCCATCCGACGAGATATACTCACGGCTGACGACGACGACGACCAACATTCATAATTTTATATGATTTCAGAAATATATTGCGCGTACGTCAATATTGTTTCGAAGAAATTTCCTGTGTATAACGGGAAAAGAGTATAAACGGAGACTTATGAGCGGGTTGGAGAGAGGGTTAAGGGGGGTCGGGGGGGCAATTGTGTCGCGGCGAAAAATATATATCACCCGCGGTGGCCGCGCCGCGCGGATGAGAAACGGTGTTTGCCGTTTGATTTTATTTGATAGCGCGTGGAGCTCGGCGAGAGAGCGCTTTAACGACGTAAACAGCCCGTATCTTATATTCGCGGGGCGAAAAAATATACATACACGATCCTCTCGTTCGTTGGTTCGTATACACACAAAAGAGTTTGCACGGTGGGGCACCTCGTGTGTCTCTATAGCTACGCCGGTTCGGTCGCCTTATTCAGACGCGCTCGGCAAAACGGACCCGCGAAACTCTCGCCCCCCTCGCCGCCCCTCGGTTCGCGGGAAGCTCCGGCTGGGAAATAAAGGTAAATCACGACGGGGGATATAGAAGAGGAGAAAGAACGAACGGGGTAACCCACTGATACCGGAGGGGCCCGCGCGTATCCATTCTACATTTTCACCGTAAATAATAGCGCGGCGGCGGTGGCGGCGGAGGACGAGCCGCTCTCTCGCGACCGCTCGACCAGCCCCCACCCCCCCTGCGCCCTTCCTCCCCGCGTCCACCCGCCGAGCACCGAATTTCTTGGCTTACGTGGTTATTCGGGAAATTTATGGCCGGGCGATTTGACCGGTCCATGTGTCATTCCGGGCATTACCATCTATCAGATCCGTCGCGGCCCCCTCGCGGCACGAGGGGGGGGCGCGACGGTGACTCTCGCTTCTCTCTATATCGGGGATCGGCTGCACGCAGTTGGCTCGTCCGCGCGAAATTCTAGCGACGCTACTCGCGCCGGGATGACCGGCGCGAGAGCGCGTCGAGAGCGCCGGTTGAGATTTCCCAGATGACCACTCAACGCGTGTACCATGCCCTCTGGCGCGGGCTCGTGGATCCGCACCGTGAGAGTCGCGCTGGCCGGCGCGTGTGAGGCTCGCGAACTACACGCCTGTCACCTCATTAATGCGATACATCGGGATGAGCCGCGCGACACTTTGGTGGTTGCGATGCAACCTGCTGCGCTGTTGGCGTTTGCGGGTTTTGCCGGGTTTTGTGTGGCAACTGGGGTTCAAGTGCCGGAAATTTTTAGGCGTATATTTTTTTCTGAAGATATCGATTTTAGCCTATTTCATCGTTTTCAAGTCGTTTATTTCATCCCCGAAAACACTGGTTACAACCCTTTTGCTTCATAGAGAAATCTTTGTTTTCATGAAAAAAAATAAAGATTTTTTTTGTTGATTTAAAAAAAAAAATTTTGTTATAGTTTTTCTGCCACAAATCCCAGGTATAGGTTTCGATCGAAAAATTTCGAAACCGACCCCACGACATTTTTTTTCTCAACAAGATATCAACTTTTGGCCTACACCATCGTTCTCGAGTCACATATTTCCTCGCAGGCGACACTAACCAGGAACATTTTTAGTGCGTTACAAAAAAAAATATATACCATATTTTCCACGGTTTCCGATTTCGGAATTCGTTTCCCACGTCAATCGCATCACGAATAAAGCATCAGCAGGAAACGAAACGCCAGCGACATCGAGCGAGAGATGACGAGTGACAGAGCGCGAGAGCGAACGTTGTATCCGAAAGTTTATATAGCGCAGGTAGCACTAATGAGCCGTTAATGGTAAATAAATGGACCAGCGAGCCCTCGGCTGCACTGCACCATATCCCATGAGACGCGGCCTCAGCCCGCGTCACAGTTGATTAATGAGCGGGCTTTGTTTCTGCTGAGGTCCATTACATGAAACCTCACACCCCCCCCCCTTTCCCCCCGCTTCAGTCGCGTCGCAACGCTCGACGTGCGCGACTCTCGCAAGCCGCGATCGCGCCCCGGCTCTGCTTTACATTCTAGACGCGCGTAATCCGAGCTCCGGGGCACCTTTTGCCACTCCGTTTCCGTTATATCACGGGCCCATTCGCTTTGTGGAAAAAGTGTGATTAAAAAAGACGCATGAGTATCGGGAAGATGACGCTGTTCCCGCAACGACGGCCATCCGTACTTTGATCTTCCTGAATCGGGCTTCAAGCTCCGTTGAGCCCCGCGCGCCGTCTCTTTTTCATCTCGCTATTCTTGTGATACACATTCCAATACCGGGGGAAAGGTTCAAGTTTCCGCTAAACTCACGGTACGTCGGGCGTTTCGATATAAGTAATGAAAGTGCAAAGTCTCGGCGCTCCGCGCGTCGCGTCCACGACGACGAAAATAAATCTCGGCGCGGCTGAACGAAACGAAACGAAACGAAACGAAACGCGCCGCGAGAGACGAAGGGATTAAACGTGCGGGTATAACTTTGTTTTCCCCGATGACATAGTTGCTATAACGACTTCCCATCCCCTCCCCCCCCCCCCTTCCCCTCTCGCCATCCACCCGAATCTGCATCGGCAATGTAACGAGTCTCTTGTTGAACGTCGGGTGAAGCGCGCGGATGGAAATAGCGGTGGTGACCAGTGGAATGTACATCATACGTACTGTTAAAAGAAGAAAGGACGGAATTCAGCGTCGGCTCTGCAGGAAAGTTTGACGCTCGTCCGGGAATTCATAGGAAGGTACGTCACAAGAACGCTTTGATCATCGCGACCAGAAACAACCCCGGGCGTCGATTTACCGGGCAATTGCAGCTGCCTCGACAAAGGCCCAGGGTACCTGTGTTCCCATACGCAATTATTTATAACAAGTTTGCTACACGCCGTGAGAGAGGGAGAGGAGAGGGAACGGCAATGGGTCTCCACGTCGAACGTTCGCGTGTGTTTGCAATGTACACACGGCAGGCATACACACATAGCCCCCAGGGCGCACCGAGCCAATCTGACAGCGTCCGTCTCGTACTTTAATTCGGATTATCCTTGTATCGGGATCCTCGCTCGGACGGATTTAACACCCGAGCCACGCGAGGAGACACGCGGATTGGTCGATTTTGTCGCGCGCGACGAAGGAAAACTCGAGTTATTGACGCGATTTGCGCCGATTAACCCCGATAAGTTCGGATTGCGGAATTATTTAGCAGCCGTAGTCATCAGAACCCGGTAATTGTGCCGTCTTCCGTGCGATCCGCATTTGATAATGTCACCCCTTGAAGGAAAATCGTTAGCTGCATTTGAAAAAAACCGGACTTAAAGATAGTTTGTACAGGAAAGTCGACATTCCTGCTTGCCCGATATAAAGTTGCGACACTGCAACGTGGCCAATTGGAACAATAGCCAAGCACCCTAATCTATCGACAGGATTCGATAGAGTCGACGTCCTTCATCCACAATTGGGGCGGTCGAATTCCGACGCCACGAAACCGGCGCGCGCCCCCACAAAGCTCCGGGCATTTCTGGTGTAGGGTACCACGAACAGAGGAGACTGGATTATCGTTAAGCTCGCTGCTTCTCAATGGCCGTGGCTGCCGGTCGTTGTCGTGTCTCAGGATAGAAAAGAGGATAGCCCTTCGTTGCCTCGGGCCTCCGTTGCGGAATACTCAACGCCGGCACCATAGAATAGTGATATAACCCGGATCGAGGCCTCTATCGCCTTGGATCAACCTGCTCTCGCCCCCCCCCCCCCCCCCCCAACACTTTGATGCGCCCCGCACATTGTCCGACGATATAACAATAACGCTTGGAAATTCTTTTCATAACCGCACTGAATTACTTAGTTCGGGGGTAACGTTTTTCGATGAAAGGACATTCCGTAAATACCGTATCCTCGTTCACCGGGGACGGTTTATGAGCCGGCCCGTGTTAAGTGTATCAGGGAAGAATGAAATCGTGCGATAAAGTATAATAAAAGTCGCTCAGCGGCGATTACCTTGTGCTTTACAATACAACCGCACTATGTGGTGGCTGCGCGCTTTCCCGTTGGTAGGTGAAAGCCGCTTGGACGCCTGCCGAGATGCTTTACAGTCAACTCTCCGTGAAATATGTCATCCGAAAATCTGGACACAAAAGGTGACAATGTGTCACCATGACTGCATGCAGGTTTAGTTGATGGAGGTATCAGTTTACTCCTCTGTAAGCTGATCCCTTTTCTACTGGAAAGTCGAATCATGGTACTTGGAGCCTAGCAGGACGCTTTACAGTCACCTTTCTATGGACTATTTCACCGGAGCATCTGGACATAAAAGGTGACTCCATATGATTGGACTTGTGCATCTTCAGTTGATGCAAGGACCACAGACTGCAGACAATTCTTTGCCGTTGGAAGGTGGAACTGCAATACTCAGATGCTTGACAAGATGTTTTACCGTCACCTTTTGGTAAATCATGTCACCCGCAGTGTTCTGAACAGAACAGGTGACAATATTCGGCATGTCTTCTACATCTTATGCTGAAGTCATTGAGACCCACCGTCTTGCGATAGATCATGAATTCATGAATCACAGGTTTTGCAGATGACATTTTTTCATGCATATTAAAAAAAACATCACAAACATCCTTACAGCGAAAGTATATTGCGTGAACTCAGGTGAAAACATTTTTCTCAAAGCCTCCACCGTCCTCAGCCGCCACAGGAGACACGCGGTCTAATACCTTCTGCCTCTACGTGCGGAAAAGGTGAGCGCGTCGTTTTAGCATCTTCGCGCAACTTGTAATTACTCTCTGCCATAGTCGCGCGGTGCCGCCCTCCTTCGCTTGCTTTGCCATCCACGTGTATACCGCGCGCATAATCATGAATATTTATTCACTGATTAACGCCTCCCGGCTCGCTCCACGCTCGCTGAATTCCCTTTTCACTTTTTTTTCTCTCTCTCACTTCCTCCTTCTCGCTCCCGCAGGTTTTCCCGGCCGTGTCCCTTCGCGTTCGTTCGACAAGCGCATCGTCACCCCCGGAAACCACGGCGACGCGTTTTACAACGTGACTCTCGTCGCTCTCGGCACCTGTCGAGGTGACTGTAGACCGTCGACCTCGACAACGAGCGACGAGATCGTGGGAAATAACGAGATTATTCACCTTCGAGCGTATCCATATACACGGTTTATCACAGTTTCACCTCGTTCCTCCAGGCCTTCACCAGGCTTACTTTTTGCAACGAGCATACATTCTCGTTGCTACACTCTTGAAAATCCATAGGCACCTGTCTCCGTTACATAAATATAGATGTACCTTGGTGCGTGGGTAACGCCCGGTGGAGCGTCAAATCCATCAATCGTCGACGTAACCGAGACAGGAAAATTCTGAATCCCTCAGCAACGCGTCCCGTGATTGATGGGACACTGGAGCTTTCTTCGGTCATTGACGACGTCGGCGTTTACCGGCGACAGCAACTTTCGTTTCTATTCCCGCGGGTTCTCTGGGCTCACTTTTCTATTAGTCACTCGTCGAGCACGCGCGTCGATATTAATGAAAGGTCACACGATATTTTTTTCCAACAAATATACAGCAGATTTCTGTGGGGGAAAAACTCTGCCGAGATTCGCGTAAACGAACTCTGGGCGATGAACCGAAAGTTGCGTCAATCGAGTAAATCGAATGTATTAAGGTGGGTCAATATTGGAGAATATTTATATTCATCTACCGGTTTCACGAATCGAGAAATTCATCGTGAAGTCTCTCAATTGAATGCTGAATTTCTAAAAACGATTCCTGTTTATTGCTGGAATCTTTCTAATTACAGTGGAACCTCGTTTAGTTCCACTTGTGCCACGGTAAAAGAATAACTAATTGTTCTGCATTGAAAATTAATCTTACGATCATCCTGAAATGCAGAAGTCGCCTAACGATTACGAAACCCAACAAATGGAGACAATTAGGGAGCTTCTCGAAGCAAAAATCCTCGACAACGATTTCACCCTGGATAAAAGTTTATTAGTCCCCGCCAGACGTAACAGATAGTCGAGAGAATAAAGCGATTTTCGTGCCCGCGACCGCGTGGAAAAACAAAAGGCATATTCGAGGCCGTAAAAGCGTTAATATAGCGTGACGCCAGTGCAATGAAGCTCTACATCGTTATGAGGTGGTTAATTATTAAACTCAACGCGGCCGTCGCGCTGTTATACCCTGTGTAATGGTCGATGTGCCGCGCGACGTCAATGGCCAGTTGAAAACGCAAATGAAAACAGCCTGACTGCGAATTTGTAGAATCGCGCTGGGGGTGGAGGGGAAGGAGGCGGTTCAGAGATTATCCGCAAGCGGTGCGAACAGCAGAACGCGGTTTTCACGAGATCCCCCCGAACATTTATGCATTTTGGATGTTCAAAACATTGTAAGCTCGTGGCCGGTGGCTGGGGAAGTAATATAAAACTTTGTCGGCGCCATCGGCTCGCATGCACCGCATTCCTTTTTTTTGTATTTTTGTTCTATGGACACACAAACGGGCAGCAGCAGCAGTAATAACAATATAATACAGTGGTCACCTGGGTCGCAGGAGCTGCGACGCGTGTTTGCCCTGCTCGTTTTCATTAATTATTTAAACTACAAACTCGGCCATTATGCACGTGATTCGAGGGGGCGATAGAGCGGCGCCGAATTCGTGGATTGGAGCACGAAAATTTCAAGATTGCCCCCCACCCCTCAGGATGGCGGCGATGTCACGCGATACCCTCGGAGATGATCGATTGTCGTTTATCGTCATCGTTGAATGACAATGGAATGACAACGAAAGATTACCAAAACTAATAAAACTATTGGTTCGACGTATCGATCAGTAAAATGCAGCTGAGATGCGTGACCGAAGCGAAACCTACTCGTCGACATCGACTCAGGAGCCTTGGCAGAAAATCAGCCCTTGTAATATGTTGGTCATGGTAATTGCTAATATGTTGGCCCGGCTAGGGCCCTAACCGACCCTGATGTCTTGGGTCTGATGTAACGCCACAGATTGTCTGCTATGAAAACTATGCTTTTTGATGGTTTTTCACTGTAGGGATTTGAGACTCAACGACTCATTTCGCGAGAAAAGTCGATGTTTCCGTTACAGCGAACTGAAGAACCCTGGTAAAAAATCCATAACATTTTCTACCAAATCCGTAGCATCCGTAGCATCCGGCCCAAGTCGGGCCCAGCTCGGGCCCTGATCAGGGCCTGCCCGGGGCCGAATGTAATGCTACAGATTTTTCACCAGGGAACGTCGCAAAATATCCATCCACGACTTTCCCACTCGGAATTAAAGCTCCGGCGAAGAATTGAAACGCGCCGTCATCCGGGAAAATCCGCGCGTATCGTTTCGCGCCCCAAAGTCAGCCGGCTCGGGTGGCGAGATGAGGTTTCTCCGCAGAAATCGAGACAGCTCATTACTCGTCCGCGCCGCTCGCGACCGACTCAATCAGACCGCGCGAAACTCCGCGAGGAGCCTGATTGAAAATCAAATTGATTCCATTCGCGCTGCAATATCGTTCTGCGTAATGAAAGGAAAGAAAAAATCCGTCGAGAAAATTCCTCGTGCCACTTGCGAGACAGATTGGTTGGATCACTTCCTGTTTTTTTTTTTTTTTTTCGTTATTTTTTCATGAAGCCAGAATATTTTTTTCTCGCCATCTGAACATCGTCTATATCGATCTTTGCCCAATTCATCATTTCCAGGATGGACATCGTTATTCCATCAATTAGACCGGTAACAGGTTTTTCCCATCAGCCTCGCCAGGGCTATGGGGAGGAAAGCAGAGTGAAGTAAACAGTAGGTTGGCTTGATACGTTGTTTATTATTTCTTCCGGCGAGAAAAGTCATCGAGGCCGAAAGTGGAGCCCGCGGCAAGCCGAGGCCAACGAAAAGGAGTGACATGTATTATGCATGCAGCCAGGGCGGATTCTCGCCCTCGATCGGTCTCGGCCGTCCCCTCGATCTACCTCGATCTGGCGCGCACACCAGCTACAAAAACCCACTTGGACCGAAACCCTTGTTTCTTCGATCCGTAAAGCACCGGCGCAGCGAGAAGGCAGACAAGGCGGACGCGGTCATAGCCGGAGAGATTCGCCACCGCCCTGCTCGCATTTTCGCCCGCGTGCGCGCGATGCCCGCCTAAATATTTAGAAGCTTTTAGCCCGGAGCAAGCCGAGAGGATGAGTTCCATGGTTCTGGCCTGAACGGAATACATATACACCACGTGTGCATCGCGAGGAGAAAGCACGATGCGAGGTAACGTGGCGGACGTCATGCTGTGCAGATTGAACCGATGAGACTCGCGATAAAAATTGACGCTGAACACACAGAAGGGACTCCGACTTTGACTCCGCGCTCGAACGACGCTCAAAAGGTTCGCGGAAAAAAATCGCAAAAAAAACCCGGGTTCATCGACCACCGCGGTGCATTTTTTTTTTTTTTTTTTTCGTTATCCTGTCCTATATCTAATAAAAAAGCTTTTATCCAGGTAATACGACGGTCCGTAGGGACAGCCTTGCTCCCTAATGGCGTGAAAGTTATCGATACACGTAATTCGATAAAAATCAGGCAGCCCCTGACGCTCCCCGGTGCGACCGCAAAATTCACTGACCGCACTCGGCGTTCCGTTCCGCGCCGAGATTAGAGGGTCGCGAGAACGGAGAATAATCGCGATGGTGTTTTTTTTTCTTCCTCCTCTCTTCTGCCTTCGCGCCGAGCGTGACTCGAATATTCGTGATTTATCCCGGCGTGCTGGATAAGTGGCCGACCGCGGCGGCGCGGGGGAAGTGAATTCCGCCGTGCGGGGGCGAGTCGAGGGTGAATCGGGATAGCCACACACGTGGCGGTGAGCTTTTGCGCTGTAACAGATTGATGTATACCGCGCGGACTTATGGACTACTTTCGGCATTCTGTTATATATACCAGGAGCGATTTTACCGGGAGAACCTGCAAGACCCGGTTTGTGTGCGACTGCGCAGCGATTCGGTGCTGAGGTTTGGCACCAGAGGAGGCGGTGACATTTTTGCGAATTTTTTAGGCATCCGGGCGCACAGCGTCGATGATTATGGCTGGTATTTCCTGGGAATGCTGTAGCTTCTTTTGATAGAAATCGTAAAAAAACGAAAGGGGTACGCCTTCTAAAAATTTGCAATTTTTGAGGGTCTGACTTTTTTATGTAGCAAGCGCGCGAAGCGCGCGAAGCGCGCGAGTCAGTAATTATTATTATATTATATTATAATTATAAAGATTGTAATATAACATAATATAATAATTCGTCCCCCCGCGCGCTTCGCACGGGGGGAATATAGGTACACACAATCGTAAAATTAGGTACTGATCTGAATAGACATTCGCAGCCACGATCAAAGCTATGATTCTAATTCAAGCGTATTATTATTTAAAAAAAAACGTGCCATGAATATTCACTGAGGATAAAGATACACGAGGAGCTTTTGAATCGCAATGTCATTCCACTTTCAGCGCGGCTTAAAGAGTCGCGAAGATGGCATTCGAGGTCACGATTAAAAGACAGTTTTTTTGTTTTTCGTTCACCGTTTTTTTTTTCTTTTCAGCCTCAAAGGGGGATGTCTGCGGGTACAATGAGTCCGCGCAGAATTGCGCACACAGAGTCATTAAAATCCCTCGCATTGTCTCAGGCCGGAGAAGCTCCGTCGGGGGGGGGGGGGGTCGGTTGGTCGGTCGGTTGGGAAACGATGACCATTTGCCTGAAGAGGTCGTTTTATGTCTGCGGGACAATAGAGTTTTTATTCCGCATTCATAATCCCCTCGCCCGCGTCCTCCACGTTTTTCGCTGTATTGGCGAAATTAGTTTGAGGATAATTCTACAAGGAACCCGAAGCTCCACTGAAGAGTCACCGCGTTCAAACCTTTCTGCTCTTTTTTGAAAAAAAAAAAAAAATCATCATATTCGCATCGACAGAAATACCAATTTATCAACACGATAAAACATTGAAGAACACTCGAGTTCCATCGTTGAAGGGGGTCTCGCTTATGTTTTCATTCGCACCAATGCCGGATGAAGCTTAAAACCTAATAATCACAACCCTTTCTTGACTAACAATCACTCTACCCTTTCTCCTCCTTCATCGTCAGAAAACTGATGACATTAACCGAAAAAATATCGATTTTTTTACACAATCAAAAACTGAGCCTCCCACCACGTCCCATATCACACAAGGAGACCTCGCTTAGGTTTTCCTTCGCATAAATCCCGGACGCGACTTAAGCTCTAATATCCTAACCGGGAATTAAAACATCCGGGCGTTTAACTTATTCGCGACAGAACCTCGAAAATGTTTTTAAAAACTAATAACACTCGCGACAACCAAAATACCGATTTTTCGACACGATCAAAAATTGAGCCTCCGACCTTCCATCGTTCGCAGGAGCCTCGCTTATGTTTTCATTCGCACTAATCCCGGATGAGACTTAAATCCTAATAATCTAGCCGGGGAAGAGAGGGGCAGGAGACCCAGGCGTATAATTTATTCGAGATAGGATCTCGGGGACGGACAGGGACTGCGGCGCAGGGATCGGGAAGACAGACAGAATGGCAGAGCCCTCTTGATTACGCGGATGCATTAAAGTCCGCCTGGCGACGAGTCATTACGTTCAAGGGGGGTGAAAGGGTGGGGGGTAAAGGGGGGCGGGGACTTGAGTTCGAGGAGTCGCCTTGCGTACACGTCTTCCTTGTCGCCGAGCCAGAGTTCGGGTTGAGGGGGGGGGGGGGGGACGAAGATCCTCTTCAGGGTGATCGACCGGTACGCGCAATGAATATTAAATTGCCGGCCCTGCAGCTCGTTCGTCGGTTATAAGCTACTCGATGAACTGCGACGAGCTAATGCATATTTCATCCATATATTCACCGCCGAAGTGAGCCGTGGCTGCTCGAAGCGGTATCGCCGTGGTCGAGCTGTCCCATCGTGTTCCGGACATCGTTGAACGTCTCGCTACGTGTATCGACACTCGTTCGGTCATCTTGGAAACTCGGACATTTTCGCACCTGTCCTCAAAGTGCAGGAAGAAATATATAATCGAAAGTCCAGAGGCGAGAAAGGTGGTTGCGAACCTGTTCGGCTGAACCAACTGAACGAATTTGGGATCAGAGCCAATTTATTCGTTGGTTCGACCAATTGACGATTTAGCATGGCTGAATTATAATTCGGGATTTGGATTTTAGGCGATTAGGTGGATTTAGCTAAATTCCAATTCAATTCCAGGCGAAAAAATTCCTTGCCAACTAATTTATTGACTCAACCAACTAAACGAATTTTGATAATCAGCTGCCTTATTCTCTCATCGTATATGAATTGACTGGGACAGTTAATTCACCTCGAGTCTGTTTAACCATGCATAAGTCGGTTGCTGCAATTATGATAATTTACCTCCCTTCACAATTTTTCCTCTGTCTCTCGTGCAGCCGCGGGGACATTTTAATGCCTGTAAAGACAATATCACTGCCACTTGATTGCTGACCAACGCCAGAGCGTTACGTTTATATTCTCTGTCACTTGCACCGTTCGCGCAGAGACGCTGATAAAAAAAACCTGGAGGTGGGGAGGGGGGACAGCAGCCAGCACGCCCGCTGGCTAATTATAAAACGTTAAAAGTTTTCCGTCGAGCTATTATTCTCGGAACTACCGGCGATGGGCCGTGTGGCGTGCGTCCTTGTTCGCTGCAGGATCGTCGGGGGTCTATATTGTGTACAAAAAAGTAATTTATCCCGGCGCGAGGCGGGAACGAACGAAGCCGCACGAGTGCGGATAGACCGAGGTGGAGAATGTACTATACAGGATGATCCAGAACGATTTTTCAATGTTTGTCCGCGGGCGATGACCCAACGTTCCTTGAGTAAATTTTACTTAGACACGTTTTAAATTCTTTCTTAAATTCACACTAGTTATTTAATTTTAAGGATCATAACTTTGAATTAATTGACCAATTGGGTCCACCCAGGACTCACAGCACCAATTAACATAGTTTTTTGGTGGAACAAATTCTCATTCATAATTCTTGGTGGAATAAAATCACATTCATAATAATGCTTAGTGAAACGAAGATTTTTTTAAATATCGACTTGTAACAAAAATCGGCAAAACCGACCCCAATTTTTTTTCGTTTCAAAATATCGACTTGTGACCTATACCATTATTCTCAAGTCGTATATTCTACCCCTAAAAACACTGGTTCCTAACCTTTTTTAATCGATTTTGAAAAAAAAAAAATTTTCGCGATTTTTTTTCTGTCAGAAATCGTAGACCCGGCTCCGGACCGAAAATCGCCAAAATCGACCCTGAATTTTTTTCTTTTCAAAATATCGACTTGCAACCTATACCATTATTCACAAGTCGTATATTGTACCCGTAAAAACGCTGGTTACTAACCTTTTTTAAATGATTTTGAAAAAAAAAAAAATTGTTGGCGACGTTTTTTTTTGTAAAAAATCATAGATCCGTCTCCGGACCGAAAATTGCCGAAATCGACCTCGGGCATTTTTTTTATTTTCCAATATTTCACCTATAATCAGTCAATCAAATTGATTACCACCCAATCAATTGGCTAATCAATTTTCCGCTGCTGCGCTGTTATAAAGCTTTAAAAGGTTACGGGCACTGCCGCACCCGTCGACTTACTTCAAATTGCACATCAAAATAATTTGTTTATAATGGACTTTTCTGGCAACCAATCACAGCTCAAATAGATTGCTAACAATGCTTTCCTCTACTCATGAACTTTTTAAAAGAGGGATTGTCGTTAGACAGAGGACGTGCGTTCGACCATCGAACCTCAACGGAAAGTCGACGAGTCATTCTGAATCATCCTGTAGGCACATTCTCCACCTGCTGTGCGGTAGATTCGCCAGGTCGGTAGGTCGTCGGTTGGTAGTAGCAGCGCGCCACTCGCACCACCTCCACGTTCACCCGGGTATATCATTTTAAAGACGTGCCGCGAAATAAGTTTATAAGTAGTCTAGAGGGAGTTTCGTCAGGCTCCGGGCGTGCATGCACCGTTCCCGTCGTTCCGTCCTTCGCCGCACCGCGCGTTCCGCGCTCGACCCGGCCCAACACCCGCTTGTCTAAGTAGTTACCAAGTAGTTTGCGTCGCCAGTGTCGAGCCCTCGACTCCTCGTCTCCTCCTCGCCCCCCGCCCAATGCTATATTATGCAGGTGCAGGAGTTCCTGCCACTGGTTTCCGAGGGTCCGCGCGACGCTGTCACCGGTTTTCCACGCGCCGCACAACCGACTTTCGCCTCTGCCTCGGTCACCGTCGCCGCCGCCCAGGAAAGCTACGCCTGTCAGCCGTGGGCTCAACCGACTCGCGGCCGCATTAATTTCGCTGTAAACCTCGACCGGCAACTTCGACCCGCGTCGCCGGTGAAGATGACTGGATTACCCGGAGCATCTTGTCGCGAAGTTGCGGGAAAATTGTAGCAGACAATTGTAAACGTCAAAGTTGTAACGTTTTATGAGAAAAATGTTAATAATGTTTTTTTTTTTTTCGTCATCTGAAATTCAAGTGGGGAACACGGAAGAGAAAATAAATTCGTGATGAGAAGAACTCGTGCAAATTGTGTCCTTTTAATTAAGGAAATCGAGGTACCAGGGGATAAATTATTCTCAGAGCTTTTTCCAGCGGTCTCCGGAATCCACTTTCCTCTGCATTCATCAGTGTCGCGACTAACACACCGCCCGAATGGAGTATATTTTTCGGTCCCGTCTCTCAGTCTCCATCTCCCTCGCTCTCTATGAGAATTCGCTGACCGTGGTGTGTACAGTGTAAGGACGCCGAGAGATAACAGCGAAGCTCACAACGTAGACGAGCTTTGGGGTGCAGACGGGTTAGGCGTTTGCTGCGACGGCGGAAAAAAGGCAGGAGCGTCGTGGTCAGCGTTAAATAAATAGAACTCCACCGTGTCCAGCGAGAAACAATGAGAACCTGGCTCGCGGCCATTATGGAGGAGGTCGACCCAGCGATGCAAACTTTTATTTCTCTCTGCAGTTTGACATTTTTCGATATTCCCGATCGGCTGGAACTTTATCCAGATGATCAGCCACATTACAGCTAGACAATCGAGGGTCTTCAACGTTGAATATTGACGACCTATATTTGATGAAATCGTACCACAACGACTGTTTCATTTCGCCCCGATCTCCCCTAAAAATGTCCTCTCGTTATTAATTCCCTCGCATTAAAATGTACTCGATTTATTAATTCCACTGTTTCTCAATCCCAATTGCTTCCGATGACACTTTAATCCAATAACAAAGCACCAATTTATCGATCTCCATTAATAAACGAAACCCCGTAAATTCAATTATTTCTGAAACTGCTGTACAAACGTCGGCCCGGAGTTTCCCGCACCAATGATGCATATCGTCGACAGCGGCTCAGTAACTGCTCGCGCGGCTCGTCGTGTAACAGCCAGTTGAAGCCCGGAAGCCTGCGGCAGACGTCACTCGAGTATCACAGTCGACAGCGAGATATGTGTCCCTTCCCTCCCTGCCGCGAGCTTTGACGGAGATTCGACGTGTCGCGAACAAGAAGCGAAAAGCGTATCGTTTAGCCCATCCCGCGCAAATACGCTGGGAAACCAGCCCCCCCCCCCCATATATGCGACGACGGATTTCGGTGTAATATCGCGACAAAGAATTTTCACCCCTGAAGAAGTTCAACGTCGCAGCACCACGCGAGAAGCCCGTTTCAGTTGCCACCAAGGAGCCTCGTCTATTTATCTCATCCTCTCCTCCTCCTCCTCCTCCTCCTCCTCCCCCCCTCCCCCCGCGGTCTCAGGGTCTACCAAGACGCCACTTGGCGCGAGCGAGTTCCGGAAACTATTTACCTTGCAGCAGACGTCGTATCGACAAATCGAATGCATCTCCTCGGTCCTGCCACTTCTGGCACCGCACGACTCTCCAGTTTCCGAGTTTCTTGTGTGTCGCCCCCCCGAACCCCCCCGACGAGCTGCAAAGAGACGGGAGAGGACGGGAAGAGCTTCTCGCGAGGACGTGTATCGCGCGTGCACGTGTTTCACGCGAGAGCCCCGGTATTCCGACTCGGTCACGCGTCGCCGTACCCCGAGCGATAAACCTATTTGTTGTATCGGGTTCTCGGCGCTGGATTTGTCGCGTCACGTACGCGCGAATATTCGCGCGACTATTAAAAGCTAAAAATTGACAAGCCTCGCGAATGATTGTGCTCGCGGTTTCGGGTTCGCTTCGTCGTCGCAACGTAAAAATGGGGTGCAGAAATTCCACTGGAATATATTTCATTTTCCTTTTTTTCGGCCTGGAGTGATGATTTTGGTTTGTTTTTTTTTAACGAGGTGGAAATATTTTTTGCGGTACTATTTAATTTGTACGATCAATTTCCGTGTGTTAGGACTATTAAAAGCTAAAAATTGACATGCCTCGCGAATGATTGTGCTCGCGGTTTCGGGTTCGCTTCGTCGTCGCAACGTAAAAATGGGGTGCAGAAAAATTCCACTGGAATATATTTCATTTTCCTTTTTTTCGGCCTGGAGTGATGATTTTGGTTTGTTTTTTTTTAACGAGGTGGAAATATTTTTTGCGGTACTATTTAATTTGTGCGATCAATTTCCGTGTGTTTGGAGGAGTTGAAACGCTAAATGACAAATTTTCGCGCACCTCGGGCGAATAATTCGTGCATTGCGAGGCGTTTAATGATCGACGCATGTGCGATGTAATAGAATTGAATTTGATCCGAATTGGTGCGCGAATAAAGACTGAGTTGAACAGAAACTAACTCGACAAAGTTCCTTCGGATCTCCATGCGGATAGTGCAGCTTGAAAATATATCAATTTTCTTTTTTTTCGCCCCGTGTGACGACTTTTTATAGAGATATATTTTTTGCGTAATCGCGGTACCATTTAATTTGTACGTTCAATTTTTTCGATTGACCCCCTTGTCGAAGGGTGAAACGCTGCTTGAAGACGATAAATTCTCGCGCGCCTCTCCTGTGGATTATCCGCGCGTTGCGAGCCGTTTGATGACTGATGCATGGGCAATGTAACAGAATTGAATTTGATCCGAACCGGCACGGAAGATACACGAGGGTAAGGACGGAGATGAACAGCAACGCACTCGGCAAAGTTCCTTCGGTTCTCCGTGAGCGGGTAGTGCAGCTGCTTGCGCCTCGCTTTGTGCTTTCCCCTCTCTCTCCGTCTCCCTCCTCCATCACGCCCGTTGTAAGCCCGTTGCCGCTCTATATTCCGATGATAGATCCCCGGAATTTACGTGCAGAATTCACTCGGGCTACGTCCGGGCTTCTCGGGCGTTTGTTAACACGCGCGGATACATCGGTATTATCTTCGTGCCCATATACCACGGGCGCACATCAAAGAAACTGAGTTACATGTCAAGTGGCTGATCGCGGAGTCGAGGAGAAATTAACATGCGCCGTTAGCGCGCGCTCGCACCGATCGCACATGCATTGCGGAAAACGGTTTGCAAGAGCCGCGTGTACGCGATGATATTACACTGTTAAAAATATACGGTGTCAAACGCTGCTGGTGTGGACTTTTTCCTAGTGTTACTTATTTCAGTGTTAATAGTAACACTTTTTACGGTGTATAATTAACACCAGCCGTTTCGTTAAATTTATTCCTGTGTTACCGACGAAACATTGTAACACTTTTCGCTTTAAGGGCATGAATGCACGTATCATGTGTGATTTTGTATTATCTCGTGAATGAATTAGTCGCTTTTCTCAGTTTTTATCGAAAAATTGAAGAAAAAAAATCGAATTTTTGATTACAGATTCCCTCTGCGGGTAATTGATCTGTAATTTTTTTTTTCGGAAATCAAAATTCTGACTAATTCATTAACGAGATTCATATTACTGGCGTCTGTATTTTAATTTTCGTTTCGATCCGTTTATAATTCCCGAAAAACGGCAGTCCCGAACTTTCGAGGTGCAACGACGGTTTTTGACACTCCCTTACCGTTATCACCGTGATTGGTGTGGACCTGTATAGACTCCGTCTTGGTGTAGATTTTAACACCACATTTTTAACAGTGTAGGCGCATCGGTGTCTTTGGCGGGAACCGCGTGTGGTTTCGTACGTTTCCACTTCCATAGTTCCGCATCGCATGCCTTTGTCTGGCGCGACGTCTGTACGCGTTCGGATCGAATGGCTGGCTCAGCGGTGGAACATTATGCCGCGGGATTATGGTCTCATCCTATGGTGAATGCGCGGTGGTACTCTGGTGTTTCCATGTGATCGCAGGCGAAATCCCACACAGTCAGATTCGTCCAGGATTCTCCGCAGCTCGTGAATTTGGGTTTTTCGAAGTTCTATGCGGATTTTGAGCGATTTTTCGTTACGGTTTATTTTCGAGCGCGGGACATCGTACAAAATTCCGCAGCGTTATTTTTCTGTCAGATCCCATGATCATCCGCAGCTCGTGAATTTCCGTTTTTCGACTTTCGGGAGCGATTTCTCGTTGCGATTTATTTTCGCGCGCGGGACACAGCAGGCAAAATTCCGCTGCGTTATTGTTTGGGCGAAGCCTGCGATCACCTGCAGCTCGTGAATTTGGATTTTTCGAAGTTTAGCGCGGACTGAGCGATTTTTCGTTACGATTTATTTTCGCACGCGGGACATCGTACAAAATTCCGCAGCGTTATTTTTCGGTCAGATCCCATGATCATCCGCAGCTCGTGAATTTCCGTTTTTCGACTTTCAAAACGTCGCAACGTCATTTTTCAGCCGGTGACTTTGATCACTTTGAATTTGGGTCTTTCGAAGCTGACGTTTCGCGCAAAGCAAAGCAATTTTTGCGCCACCCGCGTTCACAACGAATACTGACGGTAACACCGAGGACAGCGACAGAGAGAAAAACGTCAAAGGGACACCGAAATTCCGCGATACGCCTGACGATAGCGAATTACAGATACGCGTAAACGAAAAGCTTGCAGCGCGCGCGCGCGCTATCGCGACGACGATTGGCGCAATCAACGCGGGCAGAACCCGGAGCTGCCAGTGGATATGAAGAATTGCGTAACCCCCGGAAACGCCAAAGCTCTCTATTTCGCAATCGCTTCGACATTCACGAGTTATCGATGCCATCGGGTCCGACGGAAGCGAACCGCTATGATGTCAACGGTGGCTCAAATGCGAGGCTATTGAAGTCGAATTTTTCTTCCGCCCGCTGCGCCGCGCGGCAACGATGGCTATCCAAAATCGTCGATGATGAACGCGAAAAATCCAGGCGTAGCTCGAAATTGTTTCCGCGAAATTCTGACAATCACGTCCGGCGCGATTTTTTCCGTCGCATCTGCGCGCGCTAATTCGCTAATTCCGCTCGCCGAACCGTGAAAATTTCGCGTGCGATGTCGCGATAATTATGACAATCGGATCTCGTCTCCTCCGCGGCGCCTGAAAAATTCCGCAACGCGACACGTTTTTCCGTCATACGAATTTTACGCGACGCCGAATTTTTCCGCTACACGAAACGAACGACTTCATGTCTAGATTCGCAGCCTCTTTGCGAGGCTAAGTCGCCCGCTTAGTCTCTAATACACCAATCTCCAAAGCCTTGGCGAATTTATCGTGGATCTCCCAGAAGGAAAAATCGTTAAATCTTGCCCGAAGGCGCCGATACGACGACAGCCTCCAGTCTGGCGGCGCAGCAGAAATAATTCCAGACTCTCGTACGGCAGAAATAATTCCAGACTCTCGTACGGCAGAAATAATTCCAGACTCTCGTACGGCAGAAATAATTCCAGACTCTCGTACGGCAGAAATAATTCCAGACTCTCGTACGGCACAAATAATTCCAGACTCTCGTACGGCAGAAATAATTCCAGACTCTCGTACGGTAGAAATAATTCCAGACTCTCGTACGGCAGAAATAATTCCAGACTCTCGTGCGGCAGAAATAATTCCAGACTCTCGTACGGCAGAAATAATTCCAGACTCTCGTACGGCAGAAATAATTCCAGACTCTCGTACGGCAGAAATAATTCCAGACTCTCGTACGTCAGAAATAATTCCAGACTCTCGTACGGCAGAAATAATTCCAGACTCTCGTACGGCAGAAATAATTCCAGACTCTCGTACGGCAGAAATAATTCCAGACTCTCGTACGGCAGAAATAATTCCAGACTCTCGTACGGCAGAAATAATTCCAGACTCTCGTACGGCAGAAATAATTCCAGACTCTCGCACGACAGAAATAATTGCGTCGCTGCGCCGAAGCGATTCTCGCGCCCAACGCACTATGGTGTTGGTTAAACTCGCCTCATCGGTGTGGACGACGGCGGAGGCGATATAATCGCGCGGAAAACATTTATCGGATGGTCTGCATGGTCCGCGTTGTCGCGTGCAAACTCCGCGTGTGACTGTGCAGGCTTTAGCTATAACAACTCGTTCCGCAGGCGGCGGCGGCGGCGGCGGCGGCAGAGCAGCCTAGCGGCAGGAAACGTTCAGGGAGGCTGAAACGCAAATACCCGATAGTCCACAAAACGACCGCGAGATAAACCGGCGACGAGGGAGACGCGATAACGGCCCCAAAGCCCAGACGCAAACGTAACGTCCGGTTTCCACCGGGCGTATAACCGGCGTAGCGAAGCGTTAAACGCCTTTCGATTGTAATTACCCGCGATTCGGGGGGCGGGAATCGGCTCTCTCTCTCTCTCTCTCTGACTGGCGCGTCGCGGCGCCCAGGGCGCGCGTTTTATTCGCCGCTGCGCGAATTATGCCCGACGACACTCGACGACGACGACGTTCCCGAGGGTCGCCGAAGGAAGATCCGACCCTCCGTCGGGCACTGAACTTTCCCGTCTCGGTTGTCTCAAAGCGAACTTTCGGAAGTCGAGTTAAAGTCCGAGGGGCGAGGCGAATCCTCTGCGGAGGACAGCGGCCGACGACGTCTTCCTCGCGTATCGTGCCGCACCGGTGGAACGTTGAACTTTTGTCGCGTGCTCGTGACGGGCGAATTCATAAACGCGAGCTGTAATAGTGCGGACTGACGAAAAACCCGAGGCGGCCGCTCGGCCACCGATAGCGGCCTACAGAGCTGACCGGGGTCAATTGCGACACCCAATTGCGTTTTAGCTTTGCGACATAGAGCTAAAGTCGAATAAATTAAAAATAAGAAAATGGGATTAAACAGAATAATTGGCGTCAAGAGGCTAC